>JAUCNO010000318.1:11451449-11472926 GCA_032353835.1 Enteromius viviparus
AGGGGCCAACGTTTTGCCAATGAGCAAATTCTCATGGGCCCTGCGCTGGCAGCCCGCTGGGGGCCCTTAGGCTAGCCCTAAGAGGACCCGTAAAGGGCCAGTGCTGGCTTGTTTGCAGGGTATCTAGCAATTTAATCTGAATTTAGCTACTTTGGATTAAAAAGTGGAAAAATTACGAATCCTGGATGTTGACACAGATTCCGAGCCTAGATCCTGGAGTTTATGGCAGTAATCGAAGGATTTGATACTTGATAAAGCTGGCAAAACTTGGTCGTTGTTCTGGATCATGGAAGCTGATCAACTGAACTGAACCATATACCCGCTTGGGTGCACCAGAGACAGAATCTCGCTCAACATTTTTATTTTCTGCGTGTTTTTCTTGGCAACTGAAGAGCGGTGGTGGAGAATGGGGAGCCGGGACATCAATGATCTTGCTTGCAAGGTAAACAGCTCTTGTTAGTAGCATACAGCAGAAGCAGCATGTTAGCAGCCTGGCAGGAAAAGCAGCATGTTAGCAGCCTGGCAGGAAAAGCAGCATGTTAGCAGCCTGGCAGGGGAAGCAGCATGTTAGCAACATAGTAGAGGAAGCAGCATGTTAGCAACATAGTAGAGGAAGCAGCATGTTAGTAGCCTATAGGGGAAGCAGCATGTTAGCAGCCTGTAGGGGAAGCAGCATGATAGCAGCATGTTAGCAACATAGTAGAGGAAGCAGCATGTTAGCAGCCTGTAGGGGAAGCAGCATGTTAGCAACATAGTAGGGGAAGCAGCATGTTAGCAGCCTGTAGGGGAAGCAGCATGTTAGCAGCCTGTAGGGAAAGCAGCATGTTAGCAGCCTGTAGGGGAAGCAGCATGTTAGCAACATAGTAGAGGAAGCAGCATGTTAGCAACATAGTAGAGGAAGCAGCATGTTAGCAGCCTGTAAGGGAAGCAGCATGTTAGCAGCATACAGAGCACGCAGGAAAAGCAAGCAAATGAAAGCAGTGTTTAAATAGGGCGCTCTGATGTAATTTGCCAATAGAGAGCTTGGGTGTGTGATCAGCTGATGGGGGCTGGGTTTGAATTATCCAATCAGCTAACAGCAGAGCTTGACTACGAGACCTGCCTGAACTAACGCAGGAAGCTTAATTTAAATTTAACAAACATGATACAAAGTCAATTAATAATCTCAGTGATCAATAAAACTGTAGACAAAAAAAGTAGACAGACAAGCATAAGAGTTCAGGTTAATTGTTTATTCAACAACTGTTCCAAACCAATTTGGTAACAAAAATCAGTATCATATACAGGACCGTATCATATACCTCATATTGTGAAATAGGCAATATAAATTCTTCCTGTCGGCCGGAAGCCTCCTATTGGTAGTTGGTTTTGTGGCTTTACTGTATATATTCAATATATATGGCTAACTAATTGGGTTTTGGCCATTATTGTTCTTTGCTAGATGCCCTCCTGTCATGCCGTAGGTGTGTTCTGTGTATGTTGTCATTTGTTCCATGTGCTCTTTGTGTTTTATATACATTTCGTTCTCCCCATGTGCTTTACCTTGTTTGTAACCCCGCCTCTGTCATTAGTGTTTGATCCTCAGCCAGCTGTTTCTTACAGGTGTCCAGAGTTTTGTCTTTGATTAGTTTTTGCATTATGTCACATCCTGTCTTGAGTTTAATGTTGGATGTTGAAGTCATGTTGAAAGGTTTGTCTGCGTTGACCTCTGCGTATTCGTCAGCTTGTGTACTTTGGATTTATATGTTTATTTATGTATAATGTTAAATTAAATGTTTATTTGTTTATTTGAACTCCTGTCTCCGTGCCTCCCTTGCCCGCTGAGAAGCAAGGTCGCAGAACATGCCACCCGCATAGGAGATGGCGTTGGTTCAGCAACTCGCTGAGCTGATTTGCCGACATTCGAAGATTACATTGAGGAGTTTCGCCAGCTCGCGGAACAGTCGGGTCTTGGCGATAGTGACATTGTGCGTGCCTTCCGAGATGAAGCATGCTTTCTCCAGGACTTCCGAAATCCCGGGCATCTCTGACCTGCCCTGGAGTTCAGCCTTGTTTTTAACGTTAATGACGTTTCGAGCACGGGCGGGACTTCGGTCACGTCTCATCACCACAGCACCCACGGAGCACAAAAAAACTACACCCTGCATGAACGCGTTCATCTCCGCGGAGACTAATCCACCCTTAAGCTCGCTGCGGTCTGCCGAGCCGCGGGCGTCAGCATCTGTTTCCGTTTCGTTTTCACGGCCGGGAGAGTCGTGTTTAACCCCATCAATGCCGTTTACACCGCCAGGAGAGTGGTCGCTCATGTCAGCGGTGTTGGATCCGCAAATAACGGATCACGGCCCTTTAGCACGGCAAGAGTTGTGTTCAGACTAGCCGTTCCCAGTCTCACAGCCTGACGAGCTGTTGAAGGCCCTCATGGTTTCCAACCATTTATTGGCGGGTTCCAGTCCCGTTGCACAGTACGAGAGGCCGTGTTCTATCCAGTTAGTCCCAGTTATACAGCCCATCGAGCTGTTGTCGGTCCTCACGGTTCCTAGCCCGCCTGGGTTTCATCCCATTTCACGGTACGAGGAGCTGTGTGTTTCCCAGTTTGTCCCGGTTACGCAGCCTGAGAAGCTGCAGAAGGTTCTCGCGGTTCCAAACCTGCACGTAACGGGTCCCAACCCCGTGGTATGGTATGAGGAGCCGTACTCAGAGATGAAGGTCTGTGATCCAGACTCGTTGTGGCCAGAACGCGTCTTTGATCTGGATCCAGCATCTCATCTGGGCATCCCTGATATCCTGAGATGTTCGTTGTCCACTGATCTCTGATCAACCCTTTAGATGCTAAGAGAGATTGCAGATATCCAGTCCACTTCTCCCTGATGAAGCGCTTTCAGAGTCTTGGCCTAAGCTGGCAAAGTCAGCAATGATATCCAGTCCACTTCTCCCTGATGAAGCGCTTTCAGAGCCTTGGCTAGACTAAGCTGGCAAAGTCAGCAATGTATGATCTGTAATAACCAGGAAACTCATGAGTTTAACCAACCAAAACAACCCAACATTACAGTTCCTTAGACTGGGATCCTATGAGAGTCTGTCCTGACTATGGAGTCAGTGGACTGTGTCTGAAAAGTAATGTTTTTACTATTTACTGTATCCAGTGAAAACATGATAGGGGCAGTGATTGTATAGTAATATTTGTTTTTGACTCGACGAGACACCCACATTGAGCATGAACATGTTAGTCGTTACTGACTGAACACCAGTGGGCAGGGCCTATGTCGACGTGTCTTTTTGAAGAGGGTGACATCTAGTGTCCGATGGACATAAGACCGTGGACTGGATTGTGACAGAGGGAAAGAAAGGTAGAAAAGAAAGAATTAATGAATTCATTAATGAATTATTTATTCTATTTAAGAACTGTATTCCTAAGGTTAATATAATAAGCATTCCCCAGTCACAGCTTGCTTCATTTCTATGTTGGAAGCTTGTGCTCAGTTCAGGGTCACCTGTTTTCTGGTAGAATTCAGCCTCACTCAAGAAAGGCATGTGATTTATTTTGATGAAAATAATAATGCTATACTTTGAAGTATAGGAGGAGTGAGGAGATCTCTGTCCATTACTGATGAGCTATTAATTTTAAGCCATTTTTGTACAGTGTACTTGTACTCTTTATTTTTGGTTATTGGTTTAATTTAAATGTTTTTTGTTTTTGTTTTTTTTTTCCCTCGGAAATTAATACTAACATCAGTATAACACACTTTTGTTAGATTGTTTTTGTATGTGTTATTTTTTTGTAGTGTATTTATACATTTAGTATAATGTAAACTAAATCATGTTAATTAAGTACATATACTTACTGTATGGCTAGGGTCATACTTGGGGTTTGATTCAGGGATACTTGCCTGTAATTATGCTTGATTTATTGTTATTATAAAAGAAAGTACATGTAATGTGTAACAAGGAGACCTTGAGATGCAGCATTACCCACATGTATTATAGTGGCATATTGACAACTAAGCAGTACATTAAAACTATTTTGGGGGAATATTTGTATTTTATTGAGGCAATTTACATTTCTCATTTTTGTTTTTTCTTATTTATACATAGTGAATACTGAAATATTGAAAAATGAAGCATTAGTATGTTTTAATATGGTGATATTTTTTACTGTGATTAATATATATTTTATTAATTACATTAATATGGCATTATGTAAGAAAACAAGAAACATAATGAACATATAAAGCATACAATTATTCATATCTGAGTATTACAGGTACTAAGGTTGTACAGTGAGCTAGTGTCAAAGGCAGACAAATCATTATGAGAACATTTCCCAGTCAGCAGGTGCAATTATTTCTTTTCAGCTGTTCTTCCCATGATGGCTTTTTTAGTATTTCTTTCTGGATGTAAAAGGATGATGTAGCACTTTGGGGCAAATATGGACACCAATAATCCAAAACTAGAAGCTAAAATGGCAAAAATCTCCACAGCCACTGCATATTTCCCAGGAGAGCTCACATATGCTGGAACAAATGCAATCCAGACAGCACAGAAGATAAGCATACTGAATGTAATGAATTTGGCTTCATTAAAACTATCTGGTAGATTTCTTGCAAGAAAAGCTAACAAGAAGCTTACTGCTGCCAGGAGGCCAATGTAGCCAAGCAGTATGGCAAACCCAGCCATTGAACCAATGGCACATTCAAATACTATTTTAGACCTGATATACTGAATGTTTTTATGGGGTGTTGGAGAGGCAGTTGATAGCCAGACTGTACATATCACAACCTGGACAGCAGTGAGAACTAGGACGGTGCCTCTTTGTTGAGCAGCTCCAAACCATTTCATTGCACTTTTACCCTCTGGTCGAGACGACTTGAACACAGCTATTACCACCATAGTTTTGACCAGGATGCTGGAGACACAAAGTACAAAACTAATACCAAACATGGCATGTCTTAATTGGCATGTCCACGACTGCGGCCGGCCAATGAACAGCAGCACACACAGGAAACACAGCTTGAGTGACAACAGCAGCAGGAAGCTGAGCTCTGAATTGTTGGAGCGTACCACAGGAGTGTTACGATGATGAGCAAAGACGATCATCACAAGAGCACAGAAGCAGGTGCCAAGAAGGGAAGCAGTGGTTAGAGACATGCCCAGAGGATCTTCATAGGACAGAAACTCTACTTCTTTGGGGACACAGTGATTTTTTTCTGGACTGGACCAGAACTCATTTGGACACATTGTACATTCAGTAGAATCTGTAAAAGATAAATTACGAAAAAAAAAAGTGTACCATTTGCAGAATCATGCACAAAACATAATTTAATACTGCTTCTTACCTGATATATTAGAAATCTCTCCATCTGCACATGGAAGGCAGTCAAAACAGCAGACAGGAAGGCCCTTCCTCATGGCTCGTCGGGTTCCTGGGGGGCAACTCTCACTACATACAGAGCGTGGGGGCTGAAGGATACATTATTTGTTATTACTATAGTATATCACATTATGACAAACTTTCAAATAATTTCAGCCTTTTCATTAATTGGACTTATCATAACTTTGTACATTTCATATTATGACTATATGTCTGCAAAATAGTTTTATAGTTTTACTTTTAATTTACTTTTTTGGTCTCAAAGTTCCAGTATAATGCATCCTCATCCAGTGTGAGCACTTTCCCCATTTGTGCTCCTTCATCTACCACACCAACTGTGCGGACAATGATTGACCCATCAGTGCTTGGGTGCCAGTTCATTACATCATAGATGGCCAGAGCATCTCCGTTCTCATCAAAGGATATATGATCTCCAAATCCTGTGGAGAAGTTCACTTTCTGTAGGTAGTGAACCATCTTCACAGGTTATAAAAACAAACATCAGTCATATATTTATGTCCTTTTTTTCCACATTAATAGATCTGTAATTTATGAGACTTTGTAGTGCATGGGCCCTATTGCTGTGGGTTTTACCTGCCAGGGCTGAAGGTTAGTTATATCAGCACAGCTGTGCCCACTGAATGGTCCTCTCCCCTCCTCACACTGCATCAGGTCATGAAGTGCATGTGCAAGGGCATAAACTGCTTTATACACATTATATGATGCCCTTAGCTCTGATACATCATTATATTCATTAACTGTGCTGCTCAGATCCTCTTCAGCTGTACACATTTTTTTTCCATCTCTGCTTTCATTGTCAAAACTGCACCCAAACATGTTCTCCCAGAATATTCTCACCATGTTATTTCTTGGATCACTGTCAGGTTGAACACGTAGAAGAAAGTCATTAAGTCCCTGGATCTCTCCTCGACGGATGGCAATGCCCAATGTGCCCCCAACGAGAGGTACAAAACGTGGAAGGTGAAGCACAGGTGAGGTGGTCCAAGCCTCACTTGCAATCCACTGCCTGCCTGTCACATTTTGAAGCAACAATTCGTCCATCAGGGGTAACAGATCAGTTGAGAATGCCACCACTACTCTGGCTGTAGAGGCCTTTATCACTGTCACTATGCGCTGAATATCTCTGTGATTATCATAAGGCATTATTTCAGAAAAAGCCACACAACCTCCAAATCGCTGCATTTCCTGATGGAAGGACTGAGCAGCATAGATTCCATAGTCATCATCACTATAGAGAACCCCAACCCATGTCCATCCAAAATATTTTAAGATTTGAACCATAGCCCGCACCTGGAAGGCATCACTAGGGATTGTTCTGAAGAAAGATGGGTACTTTTTCCTGTCACTCAAACAGGAGCAGGTGGCGTAGTAGCTAATCTAATTAAGAGAGACAGTAAGAAAGCAGAAAGTTGAAGGTGGGTAAACAAGTAAGAAAAAATATATATTTGTCTTTTATAATTATGTCATATCTTACCATTGGAATGCGAAACAGACCCAGTACACTAGAAACTGCAATGGAGTGAGTAGACCCAGGATCCCCAACAACAGCAATCACTGGTGGTGGGCCAGTACAATTCAAGTCTGAAAATGAATTTTTTGTGCCACTAATAAGTGTTGTAGCAGCCCTGAATGCCACTACAAGTTTCAAACAGTTGTCATAAAGATGATAACCAAGTGTGATGTTAGGCAGCAGCTTTGGATTATTATTGATCTCATCTACAGCAAAAACCATGGTTTGTGCCTGCTGGAAACTTGACATATAGAATCTAGGAGGAAAACACATAACAAAACCTTAGAGACATCTACATTTATATACATATGATTTGTTTTTATACATAGCCCATTGCATGTAATTAAATCCCTGTTATTGCAATATTTTCCATTTTCTTTCCTTTTTTTTAGTTGTCCGTACTCTTCAGTCAGCATAACTTCACATCCTTTACTTTCAACACTTACTCCTCACACTTGGGCTGTTCTGGTTCCATTCTAAAACTAAGATCTGGAAAGACTTTGAGGTGCTGAACCTCAAACAAGCCTCCAATGATAAAATCTCCACCCTGGTACATCCCGTTCAGCTTGAAGTGTCCCTGGATTTGGCAGGAGTCTGAAATGAAAGTAGCAGAGACAAAAGTACAGGAGAGATAGAGACAGATGTTTAGAGTAATCCACATTTCTCTTCCTTAATCTCTCTATGACCCACTCACTCTATTAATTCCCTAATTTATTATAAGGATTGCACAGTTTTTTTTTTGTTTGTTATTTTACATAACAGATGATGTCACATGGACCTCCCTTGGAATGACTACGTCATTGTGGGTTTCATTTTCTCATTATATTTTCAAATATTACTGAAGAGTTATACTAAAAATAAAAAAAAACAAGAAAGAAAAAGCAAAAAAATAAAATAAAATAATAACCTAATTATTTTTTTTGTAGGAGAGTTTGTGGACATTTCCTTTAATCCTAAACACTATTACAAATTAATATGGGATCCTTCATATTAACACAGTATATCGGGACCTTGTTTTTATGAACCTTTTTTAAACTAAAAATCTGATTTTTTCCCCCCCCTTTATTATTTATAGCATTATAAGCTGTTTAAAAAAGTGTCCAGTTCAAATAAACATCTGCTTGTGCATACACTTTTATGAAGCTCAGATCAGCTTAGAATAATTTATGCTGGTCTTTTAGATCTGAAGGTCTTCTGATGGACAGTATGCTACACAGTGTATCATCTACAGTAGGTGGCAGTCATGCACTGGACTACGTTTTTGTAATGCACCACTTTGTTGTGTAAGCTTTAAGCAATCCCAATTCATTCAAGCATATTTCCACATACAAATCATTGCCTTTTGCTAACAATGCAGAGTAAAATAAATGTTGGAATTTTACTAGCCACTGTTATCAAAAGCATACTGTATAAAATGTATTTTGCTGGGCTCTGTTAGCAAATAAATGATTTGTATGCAGGTACAAATATATGTGTTTCCACTATATGCTTATTTTATCATTTTCTTTTAAAATATTTATTAATAATTGATAAAGTCATGTGTAAACAATATACTAGCAGTACACAGAATGTTTACCTTGTTAGCAATAGTAAAAAATTACTTGCATATGATATTTGTGAGTAATATTATTTTATTTCAGACTGAAAACCAAAAGCAAAATAATAAAAAAATACATAAATAAAAAAAAGACAAAATAACCTATAATGAGCCTGTGAGAGATATTTATTTAATCAGTTTATTTGAATGTTAAATAAGCAACACATACAAATACACTGTATATATGCACAATTTAAAGTAACTGTATAATTTTGTTATATATTTACATGATTTTAAACCAGTTAATTACTCATTTGGTCAGCATGTAAAGCTATTTAGTTTGGGTTGCTCTTCCCATGATGGCTTTTTTAGTGTTTTTTTCTGGGTGTAATATAATTACATAGCACTTTGGGGCAAATATGGCCACCAGTAATCCTAAACTTGAAGCCAGAATGGCAAAAATCTCCACAGCCACTGAATATTTCCCTGGTGAGCTCACATATGCTGGAACAAACGTAATCCAGACAGCAAAGAATATTAACATGCTGAAAGTGATGAACTTTGCTTCATTAAAATTATCTGGAAGTTTCCTGGCCATGAAGGCTAACAGGAAGCTTACCGCGGCCAACAGTCCAATGTATCCTAACAGCATAGAAAAGCCAGCAACTGAGCCTATAGCACATTCATATACTATTTTAGAGCGGATATACTGATTGTTTTTATGAGGTGTTGGGGATGCAGTAGACAACCAGACTGTACATATTGCTACTTGTGTAGAAGTTAGGGCTAAAACTGTTCCTCTTTGTTGTGCTGAACCAAACCACTTTATGGAAGATTTACCCTCTGGTCGAGATGACTTGAATACGGCTATTACAACCATAGTCTTGACCAAGATGCTTGAAATGCACAGAACAAAGCTTATACCAAACACAGCATGTCTTAACTGACATGTCCACAACTGTGGCTGGCCAATAAACAGAAGCACACACAAGAAACACAGTTTGAGTGACAATAGAAGCAGGAAGCTGAGCTCTGAATTGTTGGCACGTACTACAGGAGTGTTACGGTGATGAGCAAAGACGATCATCACAAGAGCACAGAAACTTGTGCCTAAGAGGGAAGCAGTGGTCAGAGAAATCCCCAGCGGATCTTTATAAGACAGAAATTCAACTTCTTTAGGAACACAGTGGTCATTTTCTGGACTCGGCCAAAACTCATCTGGACACATGACACATTCAGGTGAATCTGTAAGAGATGTAATAATAATAAATAGTGTATGTAATAATTATGTTTATAATGTAAATAATTTATTAATCATTTATTTACAAACATGAATCTTCTCACTTGTCACATTGGAAATCTCTCCATCACCACACGGCAGGCAGTCAAAACAGCAGACAGGAAAGCTTTTCCTCATAGCTCGTCTGGTGCCTGGGGGGCAACTCTCACTGCACACAGACCGTGGGGGCTGAAGGAGGACAATCAATATTTAAATTACTATACATATTTACTTATATGTAAAATGTATTATATGTGACTATTCCTATTTTAATCATATATTTTCATATCTGTCAGTGAATACAGTTAAAGAGGCTTATCTATTCATTTATTCCTACTGGTTACTCATTGGCCAATTAATTGCTTTTGTCTTTTTAATCATTCAGACTAAACAACCTAACCAAGAAGTAAGTAACATGCTTGCCTTTTTTGACTCAAAATTCCAGTATAATGCCTCCTCATCCAGTGTGAGCTCTTTCCCTGTTGTCGCCCCTTCATTTACTACACCAACTGTGCGAACAATGATTGACCCATCAGATCTTGGGTGCCAGTTCATCACATCATAGATGGCCAGAGCATCTCCGTTCTCATCAAATGATACATGATCCCCAAATCCTGTAGTGAAGTTTACTTTCTGTAGATAGTGAACCAGCTGTACAGTTTGTAGAGAGGATATGTGTTACATGAAATCTGTGGCATAACTTTGTGCACTATATATAATTTTTTACCTGCCAGGTTTTCAGATTTGTTATATCAGCACAACTGTTCCCACTGAATGGTCCTCTCCCCTCCTCACACTGCATCAGGTCATGCAGTGCATGTGCCAGTGCATAAACTGCCTTATACACATTATATGAGGCCCTCAGCTCTGATACATCTGTGTATGCTGTTTCTGTGCTGCTCAGATCCTCTTGTCCTGAACATTTGGTTCCATTTTGTTCTTGTTGTTCATCTACAGCCTCAAACTTGCATTCAAACATTTTCTCCCAGAAGATTTTTATTGTACTATTTTTTGGATTATTGTCAGGATGGAGATGTATCAGAAAGTCATGAAGTCCCTGAATCTGTCCCCGACGGACGGCAATGCCCAGAGTCCCCCCTAGTAGGGGCAAATATTGTGGCGTTTGCAGGACAGGTGTTGTTGTCCAAGCTTCACTTGCAATCCACTGCCTGCCTGTTACATTTTGCAACAACAACTCATCCATCAGGGATGACAAATCAGTTGAGAATGCTACAATTACCTTGGCTGTAGAGGTCTGTATAACTCCTACTATTCGATGAATGTCCCTATGGTTGTTATCATAAGGCAAAATCTCAGAGAATGCCAAACAACCCCCAAACCGCTGCATTTCCTGCAAGAAGGACTGAGCTGCATAGATGCCATAGTCATCATCACTGTAGAGCAGACCAACCCAGGTCCATCCAAAATGTTTCAAGATTTGAACCATAGCCCGCACCTGGAAGGCATCACTGGGGATTGTTCTGAAGAAAGAAGGGTACTTTTTCCTGTCACTCAAACAGGAGCAGGTGGCATAGTAACTAACCTAATGCAAATCAAAATAATAAGAAGAAAAGGTTTCTCAGACAACTCACACCGTGAATTAAATTCATAAGAAATGAGAAGGAAGGGAATACAATGGTTTAAAGCACACACACACACACACACACACACACACACACACAATTTTTTTTTGTTATTCACAAACAGATAGTTGGAAACAAATACTAAATATTTTATGAAAAAAAAAAAAAAAAAAAAAATATATATATATATATATATATACCTGTAAATATATATATAATGTCTTACCATAGGTACTCGAAACAGACCCAGTACACTGGAAATTGCTATTGACTGACTTGAACCTGGGTCCCCCACAATCCCAATTACCGGAGGAGGGCCAGTGCAATTGAGGTCTGAGAAGAACTCCTCTGTCCCGCTAGCTAGTGATATGGCAGCCCGGAATGCCACTCCAAGTCTTAAGCAGTTATCATAGATTTGGTAACCAAGAGTGATATTAGGCAGCAGGTTGTTGTTATTGTTAATCTCATTAATGGCAAAAACCATAGCCAGTGCCTGCTGGAAACTTGCCATATAAAATCTGAAAATAACAACACAAATGTTATGACTAGTAATTCATCTAGCTTACAGTGTATTTAAAATCAGAGATCAATTATACAGTAATAGGAAAATTATATAATGTAGATAACAACTACATTTATTTTTTGTCCTGGTACTTATCTACTCACTATTTGAGTTTTAAATGCATTATTTCATTTTAGCACACATTTGTAATTATATAGATTCTATTTTAATATATTAACTGAGCTGAATAACAAAACCTATAAGTCACAGGAGGGAAATGTGAGCAATTGATAATCAGCAGCTATGTCATTGTTTTTTTTTGTTTGTTTTTTTTCAAGCTTTTCTTTAAACCTCATTTTACTGTTGTTTTCCATTCTCTTTCTTAAGCGCAGAAGTCCTCTTTCATTCCAAACTCACTCTTCACACTGGGACAGTTCGGGCTCAGTTCTAAAGTTAAGTTCTGGGAAGACTTTGAGGTTCTGAACTTCAAACAGGCCTCCAACGATGAAGTCTCCAATCTGGTACATTCCATTCAACTTGAAGCGTCCTAAGAGCTGACAAGAGTCTGAGATAAAAGTAGCAGGGATACAGTTAAATGACAGATACAGGCAGATATTTAGAGTGATCCACATCTCTGTCTTTCTTCCTTTTTCTTTATGACACACTCAGATAAATCACTGTATCACCCAGTGTGGTACTGTTTTATAAGAAGGGGGGTGTCACTTGAGAAATAAGGACATCCTTCTGGTTAACTGTTTTATGTCCTTTTCAAATCATGAGTGAAGCATGACAAGGTGTTTTTCATTCATTCTTTCATTCCATTAACCTAAAGACCGTTTGAATAAAAAACAAAAACAAAAAAAGACAAAGTAGACAATTGATGCCAGTCTGTCTATATGATATTGAAAACACATTCCACTCATTAAAACACACATATTGATATTTTATATATTGGAGTTTACAGGAATGCTCCGTATACATAATGCATAATGGTTTTTATGTTATACAAATATATTTCATATTGCCCTACTGTACACCAAACTACAGCTAAGCTACTCTTTACTGAAAATGTTGTGCATGATTAGATTTAAAACACACAAAATCTCAAAACATGGATTGTGCATTAAAAGCAAATTGCGAAAACAATTTAAATGTGCATTCTCAGTTCTGTAGGAAGATTCTGGCATTTGGAATACACTGAAGTGGTCAATTGTGAAGCTAAATATTTAAATAAGTATTTGCTTGCTTGTTTGTTTGTTTCTATACAGTCTGACCGACATTTCACAACAGCAATCCATTTTACAATAACAATTTCAAGTCTAGTTAAATGAATATGCTAGTCATAAATTAAGTTTTATGTCTTCAATATAAAATAGGTGAATTTAGGTTATTTGGGACATTTTCACACAAACACACACACACACACACACACACACACAGACACACATTTACTTATTTATTTATTCATTCATCCTTTCTGGGAATCTCCATCCTGATTGTCTCATCTAATCACTTTGTCTGTGCTGCCTGTTCTTAGTAAGGCATGGTTTAATAACATTGCCTGTAGGTGGAGTACGTTGACTACAATATATAAAGGTGGCATTTAAAGACTGAAAGCTCTGACAGAAAGAAATCCACTATAAACCATTTAATATAATAAAACATTTAATAAAACCATTGCTGATGCATTTTATTTATTTACTTAAATTCAAGGTTTTATGATAAAAGTTAAACTCAGTAAACAGCATTTGTGGCTTAACGACATATGTAGATTACAAAAAATTAAGTATGGTGAGTGGCTTACAATAAATAGGGCCAATTTGTACATGATAAAATGACATTCTCATCACACAAGACATAAATATGCAGGTTAGAATTATTTAAATGTGAATTTATTTAATAATTTCTGTGAAAATCATTTTATGTTTTATCAGTTTATGTGAGGGTACATAAGGGGTTAGAAAAAAACAGCCAATCTTATTTGATTGAAAACAGCTGCTAATTGTTCTGAACCTGCATAAAAGCTGTTTATTCAAGTTTCCACAAGCAGTACATTTGTACAGCCTTTAAATCTAAAGTTTTTTTTTTTAGGTTGCTCTTCCCATGATGGCTTTTTTAGTGTTTCTTTCTGGGTGTAAAATAATGATGTAGCACTTTGGAGCAAATATGGCCACCAGTAATCCAAAACTTGAAGCCAGTATGGCAAATATCTCCACAGCCACTGCATATTTCCCTGGAGAGCTCACATATGCTGGAACAAATGCAATCCACACAGCACAAAAGATTATCATGCTAAAGGTGATGAACTTTGCTTCATTAAAATGATCTGGAAGGTTTCTCGCCAGGAAGGCTAACAGGAAACTTACTGCTGCTAAAAGGCCAATATAGCCGAGTAGCATGGAAAACCCAGCCACTGAGCCTATAGCACATTCATACACTATTTTGGAACTGATATACTGGCTATTTTTATGAGGTGCTGGAGATGCATTTGATAGCCAGACTGTGCATATTACAACCTGAAGTGCTGTCAGGACCAGAACTGTGCATCTTTGTTGAGCAGCTCCAAACCATTTCATCGCACCTTTACCCTCTGGTCGAGATGACTTGAATACGGCTATTACAACCATAGTCTTGACCAGGATGCTGGAGATGCACAGGACAAAGCTTACGCCAAACACAGCATGTCTTAACTGACATGTCCACAACTGTGGCCGGCCAATGAACAGCAGCACACACAAGAAACACAGTTTGAGTGACAACAGCAGCAAGAAGCTGAGTTCTGAATTGTTAGCTCGCACAACTGGAGTGTGGCGGTGATGTGCAAAGATAACAACCACTGCAGAACAGATACAGGTGCCAAGCAATGAAGCAGTGCTCAAGGAAATACCCAGAGGTTCCTCATATGAAAGAAACTCCACTTCTTTTGGGACACACTCATCCTTTTTTGGGTTGGACCAGAACTCATCTGGACACACTGTGCACTCAATAGAATCTATGTATTTAAAAATGAGAGAGTAAAAACAGATGCATAATGTTGAACTGTGATTGAACAATAACACTGTTTTAACAAGCTGGCATGACTCTCTTCACCTGATATATTAGAAATCTCTCCATCTGCACATGGCAGGCAGTCAAAACAGCAGACAGGAAGACCCTTCCTTCTGGCTCGCCTGGTGCCTGGGGGGCAGCTCTCACTGCACACGGACTGTTGAGGCTGAAGGAGACATAAAGCATGCACACATACACAAAAATAGTGTACGTTTGAATCATTTCCTTAGGCAAAAAATTACACACACAATTAGTGTCATAGGAGTGTTTTTTTTTAAGTGCTTTTTAAAAAAAAAAAAAAAAAAGCTTACTTTATTTGTCTCTAAGTTCCAGTATATCGCATCCTCCTCCAGTGTGAGCACCTTCCCTCTTGCTGCCCCTTCATCTACCACACCAACTGTTCGAGTAACTATTGATCCATCAGAGCTTGGCTGCCAGTTCATCACATCATAAATAGCCAGAGCATCTCCATTCTCATCAAATGATATATGATCCCCAAAACCTGTGGTGAAGTTCACTTTCTGTAGGTAGTGAACCAGCTGCACAGGTTAAAGATAGAACATAACTGTCTTGAATAAGTTTTATTTTTGTTTTCCATTTAGATATTCTATAAAATCTGAAATTAAAAGTATAACTGACAAGCTTCTGTCCACAGGTGCCTTACCTGCCAGGGTTTTAGGTTGGTTGTATCACCACATTTGTTTCCACCGAATGG
Organism: Enteromius viviparus; assembly: GCA_032353835.1. Taxonomy (NCBI): domain Eukaryota; kingdom Metazoa; phylum Chordata; class Actinopteri; order Cypriniformes; family Cyprinidae; genus Enteromius; species Enteromius viviparus. The sequence goes on from JAUCNO010000318.1 coordinate 11,467,013, forward strand.
CCCACTACCCTCCTCACAGTGCAAAAGGCCATGCAGTGCATGTGCCAGTGCATAAACTGCCTTATATACATTATATGAGGCCCTCAGCTCTGAAACATCAGTGTATGTAGTTTCTGTACTGCTTAAATCTTCCTGTCCTGTACACAGTTTTTCTCCCTTTCTACCTCCAGTGTCAAAGCTGCACCCAAACATGTTCTCCCAGAAGATTCTCACCATATTATTTTTCAAATTACTGTCAGGATGGAGGCGAAGCAGAAACTGGCGAAGTCCCTGGATCTCTCCTCGACGGATGGCAATGCCCAGTGTACCTCCTAGAAAGGGCAGAAGATGCTGAGTGTGAAACACAGGTGAGGTGGCCCAAGCTTCACTTGCAATCCACTGCCTGCCTGTTACATTCTGCATTACCACCTCATCCATCAAAGGCAGCAGATAGGCTTCTGTGGAGAACACCACCACCACTCTTGCAGTAGAGGCCTGAATCGCTTGTACTATGCGCTGGATGTCTATGTGGTTGTTATCAGGAGGCAAGATTTCAGAAAAAGAAACACAACCTCCAAACAACTGCACTTCCTTTTGGAAGGACTGAGCAGCATTGATTCCATAATCATCATCACTGTAGAGCAGACCAACCCAGGTCCATCCAAAATGCCTCAAAATCTGAATCATAGCCCGCACCTGGAATGCATCACTGGGGATTGTTCTGAAGAAAGAGGGGTATTTTTTCCTGTCACTCAAACAGGAGCAGGTGGCGTAGTAGCTAACCTTAAAGGAGAGATCATGATGACAAAAATAGTTTGTTATAGCATTGACTCTTTTAAATTAGCAGACAAAATGAAACACTTTGTGAAAGGTAATGCTTTTTTTTTAACTCTTCTTACCATGGGTATTCGAAATAGTCCCAGCACACTGGAGATTGCTATACAGTGAGTAGATCCAGGATCCCCCACAATCCCAATTATAGGAGGAGGGCCAGTACAGTTGAAACTGGAAACAGTCTCCTCTGTCCCACTAAGCAGGGCGGTTGCAGACCTGAATGCCACTCCAAGCTTCACACAGTTGTCATACAGATGATAACCGAGGGTGATGTTAGGCAACAGGTTAGGATTGTTATTGATCTCATTTATGGCATATACCATAGTTTGTGCCTGCTGGAAACTTGCCATATAGAATCTAAAAAAGGCAGCACAATGTTTACCTTCAGTTACCCTAAAGAATATCAGAACATCATAAAAAATAAAAAAATAAATAAATAAGATGATCTCTATCGCCACAATGCATTTCAAACCTTTCATCAGAGAATCAACTGTAAACAAATAACAAAACTACCAAATAGACGAACATATAGACTTTGTTTTGCATGTTTCCTTCTTTTGTCTTTCAAATGTCCTTTCCTTTTTTGCCATTTGTTTACCCCCAGGCTCACCGCTCACAATGTGACTGTTCCGGTTCTCTCTTAAAGTTCAGTTCTGGGAACACTGTGATGAGATGAAATGCAAACAGGCCTCCAATGATGAGGTCTCCGTCTTGGTATATCCCCTTCAACTTGAAGCGTCCCTGGAGCTGACAGGAGCCTGACCTGGTGATTAAGGATGCAGAGATACAGGTAAAAGACACATAAAAACATAAATATAGTGTGATCCACATCTCTATTACTGTCTCTCACACGCCCACTCGACTCATTAAAGTATGATGAGTCAGCGCTGTTTTATAGAGACCTTGGTGTCACATGGGCGTTCAGAAAGACGTCACTCTGGGTATCACGTTCTCTGTTTCAGAGTAAATGCAACAGTTATCAATATTAAAATGGTAAAACTCAGAGGTGTGACATTTGTCATTTTCTAGCAACATTTTAACAGCAACAAAAATGAAGAAATAAAGTTTTAAAAGAAAAATAAACTAACAGAGAACTAGAACAATGCAACGTTGTACTAACCACTTTCTATGGTAGGCTTAATTTATGTTAACAGTAATTGTTTAACAAATCTAACTTTTAAAATCTCATAAAAAGGAACTGTGATTCTAATGTATAAAAATGATGGGGGGTGTTATTTTTATCCAGTAGATGGCAGTCACCTAATGACAAGCTCTGTCATTTCTCAATTTATCTGATAAACAAACTTACTTACAAGCCTTACACACATAAAAACACATGTGAATGCACATAGATTGCCTTTCCTATTGAGCTGGAATAGTCCTGTGGTGGCTTACAATAGCTCTGATCATTCTGAGCTATGTAATGAAAGATATTAAATAATTGTTTTAAATTTCTAATCTGGTATTCCCTTTCTTTACATTGCATCTAATTGGCATATTAATATGTTTTTGGGGCATATAATAGAAAACAGTAATGAGAACAACACCTCATCAACCCTAATAAACATGCTATGTCCTCATGTCCACTTCAGCAGACATGTTCTAGAAAGTCAGATTCTGCAGATTCTGACTTTTCTTTTTCTGACATTAGTTTATGATTAACAATTTGCAAATTAGACAGATTTTAATGAAAATGGTCAAAACCAATATATTTTTATAGAGAAGTGCATTCATTCAATGTAATTTTTTAAAGACCAAGGAACAGGAGTGTTCATAGATAAACCTTTAAACATTTTTTTTTTTCCTAAAAAAGACCTAAATGTGTTATATCCTAAAACTAGGAAGAATAAAAGTGGTTGCTTATAACATAAACTATTGTAGCTTAATTCAAAGCTGGTAATAAAAAGATTCATAATCTGACACTGTGCCACTATTTTAGGATCGCTAATACATTTCAAGGCACCTTGATCAGAAACACCGTTAAATCACATGACCTAACTTCTCCACCCACAATGAATATCATTGGCCAGTCTAATCTGATGTTGCATTTGGCATCTTGACACATTTTTTATAACTGAGAACTCTAGACTTCCAGACATTCTGGATGGGGTCCTCACTAGCTGTTTCCATGGTTGGATTTGAAAGCTTCAGCAATGACCGATAAGATGCCAGTGACTAAATTGGTACCACTTGGTCTGTTGATTCTGCTGTACTTCTCAGTAGTTTTCTGCAATGCACTGGACAACAGGTGCTGGACACTAGGTGATTTTAATTCACCAGTACTGGAGCAGGATGGTGATATTGTAATTGGAGGGCTGTTTCCCATGCACTATATAGCCCCGGAAACTGACCATAATTACTCTGAACGACCAAGGCATCAAGAGTGTAGTGGGTGTGTGAAAAAATCATGCAGAGAATGAAGAACAACAATGAAAAAAATGGAAATAATTTACCAGTTGGTTTAGAATAATAAGTAGAGTATAAACTTTAAATGTAGTCACATTTATTGTAAATGAGATCCACACTTTGTTACCCATGACATGTACTGTATTATTATGCTAAAAGAATGATGTTCGTCAATTCTGTGAACTATTCTACTCAGAATAAGGCTGTTTGTTATCTTCTCACTACTGCTATACCCAGCTCTCTCCTTGTTGTCTTTGCTCTCTCCTTATCTTTTCACCAGGTTTGATTTTCGTGCATTCCGCTGGGTCCAAACAATGGTGTTTGCCATTGAAGAAATTAACAGTAACTCTAGTTTATTACCAGGAGTGACACTTGGTTATCGGATCTTGGATAGCTGTGATCATGTGCACACCAGTCTGCGAAGCGCGCTTTTCCTGGTGAATGGCACCTCCAGTCTAACTCTGTCAAAGGCTAATGCTTATAACAGTGCCCAATGCCTTTTCACTGCTCCGGTGCCAGCTGTCATCGGCCTGGCATCATCATCGCCCACTCGGGCTGTGGCACAAACTTTGGGTCCGTTTGGAATTCCACTGGTAAGAGTCTGTAAGAGATTATAATTCCTGCTGTTAATTTATGTATTCATGTATTACTTTGCATTGAAACAAGCACGGAACAACCTTTTGCATCTGCTGCTGTTTAATAATCAAAAGTTTGACAGTGTGAGCTTTTTATCATTATGCATTGAAGTATGAGAGCAATATGCCATTGAGTTAAGATTTTAGAGCATTTTATCATTGATTTTGATGTTGTGTCTCCAAAGAACCTGCCTTTATTGATACCTTTAATGTTAATAAAAACATTAGCTTTTGAATAAATCATCTCTATAATAGGTTATGCATAGGCTTTCCTCTGTTTTTTTATCACTATTTATTATACTGATTCTAGTGCATACTATTGATTATGTATGTTGCCACAAATGAATGTCCTAATTATAGGACATAGTTATAATTCGCTCCGGTTGTATCTGGTTTTAGAACAAAAAAACAAAACAAAAAAAAAACATCTTCTGAGGAAAAAAAAAAAAAAAAAGGTTAAAATCTATAACCTTATCAGTGCTGCAAAAGATTTTAAAGACATAAATATCTAATATAAAATAAATTATATTTAGAGAGAGAGTGTAATTATTAAATAAAACAACTAAATTAAAACATTAAGACTAATCCATGCTTTCACATCTCCCTTAATCTCCTTTTTTCTTTTTGTCTTTCAAGATAAGCTATTTTGCGACCTGCACCTGCCTCACAGACAAGAAGGAATATCCTTCTTTCCTGCGTACTGTGCCTAGTGATGTATTTCAGGTGCAGGGACTGGTTCAGTTGGTTTCTCACTTTGGCTGGCGCTGGGTGGGTACAGTGGGCACAGATGATGACTACAGTCACTATGGCATTCAGGCCTTTACCGAGCAGCTTGAAAAACTTGGTGGCTGTATAGCCTTTCACCACACTATACCCAAAGAACCTACCCAGGCACAAATACATGAAATTCTTAATAGCCTGGAGGGTTCCACTGCACAAGTGATTATAGCATTTGCCACTGAAGGACAACTGCTGGAGCTCTTGGTTGAAGCGGCTCATAGGAATCTAACAAGCAGGCAATGGGTGGCCAGTGAAGCCTGGGTGACAGCCAAACTTCTCACTATTCCTAAGCTTCACCCCGTCCTAGTTGGAACAGTGGGATTCGCCTTTAGGGGCACCACTATTCCAGGCTTGGCTGAGTTTCTCTTCAGGGTTAGACCCTCACCAAGACCTGAATCAGTTTTCACCAACATGTTTTGGGAGGAACTGTTTGGATGCAGGCTATTTTTTAAGGATGGTGTGGATTCTAAGTTGTCATCAATTTGTACTGGTTTAGAGAATCTAACGGAGACTGAGAATAGCTATACTGATGTATCAAGGGTGAGAATTTCATACAATGTCTACAAAGCAGTGTATGCTATTGCTCATGCTCTACATCAGCTATTACAATGTGGTTCTAAGGAACAAAGCTCAGATCATGCCTGTAAAACTGAATCAAAGTTCTCTCCATGGCAGGTAATGTGCGCACGCGTGTTATAAAACGTGTAAAAATACTTCTTCTTACTTTTTTAATGTATTTATTTATTTATTGCTTGCCTTAACTAATTCAATAGCTCCTTCACTACTTGAAGAAAGTAGATTTTACAAACCAGTTCAATGAGAAGGTGTATTTTGACAATAATGGAGAGCCTGTGCCCCTCTATGACATTATAAACTGGCAGAAAAATGACAAAGGTACAATCCGGTTTCAAATGGTGGGTACCTATGATGGATCTGCCCCACATGGACAGCAGCTTAAGATAGATCAGGGGTTAATTCAGTGGGCAGGGGGACACCCTGAGGTGAGTCTGTGCTTTATTAGCAAACAGTTGTGGAGCTCTAAAGTATTAGTCTCCTGATTTTAAAATGTTTTCTATGTAGGTTCCTGTTTCCTTATGCACCCCTCCTTGTCCCCCTGGAACACGGCAGGCCACTCGACCAGGACAGCCTGTCTGCTGCTTTGATTGTTTGCCCTGTGCCGAAGGGCAAATTAGCAATATCTCAGGTATCTATCTATCTATCTATCTATCTATCTATCTATCTATCTATCTATCTATCTATCTATCTATCTATCTATCTAT
>JAUCNO010000318.1:11557835-11567960 GCA_032353835.1 Enteromius viviparus
ATTGTTTTCCCCAGAACACAGGAGATACAGAGGACAAAAGTGATCCCAAAAGCTGTGTGACGCAACATACAGGACCAGTCAGTGGGCCGCCCAATGAAAGTAAGTGAACAGAGAAAACACAGTGAGAGCGAGAAGAGCAACAAGAAGCTCAGCTCTGAGTTGTTGGCTCTAACAATAGGTGTTTCTTTATGCAGATAAAAGAGAAAAGATACCATTGCTGTTAATAACACTCCAATAAAGGAGAAAATACAAAGCACCATCCCCATGACTTCTGTATAGGAAAGGAATTCAACAATTTTTAATACACATCTGTCCTTGCTTTCATTTGACCAGTACTCCAAGTCACAAGAAAAACAGCCACTGGAATCTGCAAGGGAAAAAAATTAAAAATAAAGAATGGAAAGTGAATCATTAAGAGCCTAGAACAAACAGACAGTATATTACTCATCACTTTATCACACCAGAATGTCCTGTTTTACCTGTGCCATTACTGATTTCTCCTTCTGCACATGGAATGCAGTCATAACAGCAGACAGGACGTCCTTTTTGCACAGCCTTCCTAGTGCCGGGGGGGCAGCTCTCGCTGCACATGGACACAGGCAACTATAAGAAAATAAGCTGTCATATAATATTTATTATGATTTCAATAGTTAGCATAACTGCTATATATAATTTTTATTTATTTATTTTTTCGGTCAGACTGTGCTTTCATATTTTTCTATGTCATTTAATTTAGCTAAAATGGTTGTTCTGTGCTTGGCTGTTCTTTTTACAATTCAGATATTTCATATGACCTCAATAATTTGTTATTAATTAGTATCAAAATACCTTTCCAGTGTTCCCTGTCCATAACACATTTTCCTGATTGACCAGAAGACGTTGTTCTGAAGACAGTGAGCTGTCATATACACCCACATGCTTAAACTGCAGACCTCCATTCCCAGCAGTCTGCCAGTTCACCAGATCATATCTCGCCACAGGATCACCACTTGCATCAAAGAAAATTTCTTCACCCGTTTTGACAGTGAATCTCACATCCTGCATATATGTCAACACCTGAGAGGAATATTATTATATAATATATATATATATATATATTTTTTTTTTTTCATGCTCGCACATATTCACACCTTTTCTATTTTAATTATTCTCATTATGATTTTTCTATTGCAATTTTATGTGCTCTAAATACCTTTTGTGGTGTGGGCTGTTCTACTTTGCTGCTATTGATGGTAGATTTAATGTCTTTTAATATATTATGTAGTGTATGTGCAATAGCATACACTGCAGTATACACTTTATTTGCAATCCGTAGCTCTGACACATCAGTATATTCATTTTGCAGCTCTGACAGTTTCTCTGAACCAGTACAGCCACCATTGCTGGTAACCCTGAAAGAACACTGAAATGATGTCTCCCAGAATTCTTTTAAAAGGGCATTGTTTGGTTCTTGGTCAGGGTGCACATCAACTAGGAACTCTCGCAGGCCCATAAGTTTGGCATTTGCTATAGCAAAGCCCACAGCTCCAGAAAGGAAACTGTATTCCTTTGTTTCTGCAATAGTTCGAGAAGTGATCCAAGATTCACTGCCAACCCACTGTATCCCTGTGATGTTGTGTTGTACAATAACATTCACAAGGGGGAAAAAATCTCTTAGTGCAACAAAAGCCAGCACCACCTTGGCAGTGCCTTTCTTGATGACTTCTAGTGTTTTCAGAAACTGTTCTTGTGGATCAGTTCTTAATATAGCCTCTGAGTATTCAATACAAATCCCTACTTGTTTTGCAGCCTCCTCAAATGCTGCAATGCCATTATTACCATAGTCACTGCGACTTCTGACCGTCCCAACCCAGGTCCATCCAAAGTGCTTGACAAGCTGAGCCAGAGCTCTGCTTTGATAATAATCACTAGGTATTGTTCTAAAGAAGGATGCAAACCTTTTTCTGTTACTCAGGCATGCACATGTGGCAAAATGACTGATCTGCAAAAAAAAAAGGCAGAGCATTTTAACTAAACAGTTTTTCATTTTCTTATATTAATAAATAAAAAGGCATGATTGTTATCAAAACTGCAACAATCTAAACACATTGTTTGCTGTATTAACAATTGTTTTTAATATGGTTAATATGACTGATATATCATAATATGATATGGTTTTGGTGCCTGCTCCAGTGGTTCATAATGCATTTAGCATGATAACAATCAGCAGATAAATAAGAGTTCTTACAACAGGTAAACTGAATGGACCAGCTACAGATGCCAAGGCTATGGTTGGAGAGGAGTTTGATTCTCCAACAATGGCATGAACAGCTGGTGGTCTAGAACAGGACGTGTCACTCAAAGTCTCTTCATATCCATTCATCAAAGCCATGCCTGAGAAGATAGCCTGAGCTATTGAGCCACAGGAATCATATATCTTATAGCCCAAAGAAACACCAGGCAATAGCTGTGTGCTGTTATTAATCTCCTCAATGGCAAAAATCAGTGTCTGAGCAAATTTAAACTCACGCAAGCTGAAGCTGTAAAAATAAAACATTTAATACATCCAAGATTTATTGTATCATCAAAGAATCATTTTCAGCAATTGTTATATCATTATACAAACCTGGTGCATGCTGTTGGCTCTGGTTTGGAAGTGAAAGGATGCATCTTTAGCAGAGCACTAATGTGGATTGAGAAAATTGCCCCAATGTTAATGTCTCTTTCTGCAGAAAGTAGAGGAACGGCAGGCTGACTGAGCAGCCTGCAGAGTTGTGCTGAATAGACACCATACACCACCAGCAACAGTAACAGCAGCAAGAGAGTCCTCTTTGCCATGCCAATCTGTATAAAGAGCAGGAACCTCTGAGGGGGAACATAGGTAGCACTGCCTTTTATTCTCTTTAAATGCCCTTTGGGGTTTGCATTATGAATCTTTCATGCTGGTTTGGTTTGTACACTTATTTTTCATTATGGAAGAAACAATAGTGAATAGATACTTATATGGGAAAAAATTACTACTGATTAATAGATTTAAAGTGTATGTTTTGCAAATAACATGGTTTCGAGATGATCGTGAACGCAGTAATCAAACATAGCTGGCAGCCAATTACTTAATCAACCACGCCCAATCAATTCGCTTATCATATACTATAAAATAGCCCAGCTTCCATGTTCCCACATCTCGCTTTGATCGCATTACAAGCAATCGCTTACAGCATCCAAGCCAAGATGTCGTCTGATTCCTCAGATTATAGCCCCCTCCTCAGCCCGCTCAAGCTACCCAGCCTGCCGCTCAGCAAGCTCAAACCGAGGCTGCGGGGCCTACTTGTCAGGCCAAATCGCCTGATCCTTGAGTTCGCTCTTGATCACCCCAACTAGCCAGATGCCAACCCGCCTATCCAGCCTATCCTGCCTCATCTTACACCTCTGCCAAGTCATCAACCGAAAAATGGACCATCATTTCTCTCCGTCAAACACTTTCTGCTGCCAAGATTAATTTCTCCTGGAAAGCTAACAAAGCTGAGCTAATCAAACTTGTCAACACTCACCTTCCAAACGTTTCACCACCGGACACCACACAAGCCAGGAAAAAAACACCACTTACCTCATCCCGGACACTCCACGCTGCTCCACTCCTTCCGCAAGCCTAGGCCGCGATTCAGAGGCCATCCTCCTATGGTGGAACACACATACCATAGAATACCATAGAATGTTTTTTTCCGCCAAAGCCGCTGCCAGGGTGTCCCAGTGAGACCAGTTCGTCTACTTGGGCGCCCTGGACCTGGACCTTTTACTGGCTGTCGTAACTTCACCTGCACGATCTGCAGGTCCATCACTCACGAGCAGGGATGGGCAGTATTTTAAATAAATGTATTTAAAATACGTATTTCTGTCACGGGGCAGTCCTCTGTGGTTTTGTCCAACCACCATCAGCGGGAACCCTCCCGGGAATATGGAATATTAGTTCCTACCCGGACTTGATCAGTGGATTACTCGGTTTTGTTTTGGATTGTTTATCGACCTTGATTCCCGCCTATTGCCCCGACCCTCATCTGGACTTTGGACTCTGCCTGTTTCCCTGACTTCCTGCCTGGTTTCTGGTACTGTCTTTGCCTTGTCTTTATTGAACTGTCTGCTCATTTTTGACCACTGCCTGTACGACCACGATTTAAAATTAAACAGCTTGCTTATGGATCAAACGTCATCCGAGTCGATGTCACAGAAAACTTCACCAGACTCTGATCCAGCAGCTGTGTATCAGTTGGCCCGAGAAGTTACACGCCAGGGCCAGTAGCTAAGCACTCATTGAGCCCCTGAAAGCCCTCTACAGAAAGGCCTTGAGTCAGGAACTCCAATCAGAACTGGCCTGCAGGGACGAGGGGAAGACATTCGAACAACTAATGTAGCTGGCCATCCAACTCGACAACCTGAGGCGTCCGGGTCCTCCTACTCAACCCCGGAGCCTATGCAGATTTGCAAGACCCACCTCACAGATGAGGAACGAGACCGGCGCCTGCGAGAAAACCTTTGTCTCTACTGCGGCCAGCCAGGCCACATCCATGCTACCTGCCCTGTCCGGCCTCCACGGCCTGCACAGACCCGGGTGAGTCAAGACTCAGCTAGCCACTCTATGACTTTACCAGTGACTCTGAGATTGGCAAGACCCACCTCACAGATGAGGAACGAGACCGGCGCCTGCAAGACAACCTTTGTCTCTACTGCGGCCAGCCAGGCCACATCCGTGCAAACTGCCCTGTCCGGCCTACACGGCCTACACAGACCCGGGTGAGTCAAGACTCAGCTAGCCACTCTATGACTTTACCAGTGACTCTGATATTGCACAGTCATAATATAGAAACCACAGTGTTTATAGACTCGGGGGCTGAGGGGAACTTCATTGCTAAAACGTACGCTAAAAACTTATGTTTTCCTCTGCTTACATGTGAACTCGGTGTGCCCTAGCCCTAGACGGCCGACCCCTGGGCAGTGGAGAAGTCCCCTTTGTCACCAAGGACCTGAAGCTTCTCATCGGCCCGCCTCTTCACCATACAATCACTAGACCATCCCATCGCCCTAGAACTCCCCTGGCTCGAGCTTTACAACCCAGTGATCTCCTGGACCGACCGCCAGATCCTGAAAGGGTCTCCTCGCTGCCACACGCACTGCATGCCCACCTTCCAGAACCCACCTGTCACAACCTTCCCCAAATAGGACGATCTCAAGTGCCTGCCTAAAAAGTACTGAGACATGCAGGAGGCCTTCAGTAAAGAAAAGGCCACTCAGCTACCTCCACACAGACCCACGGACTGCTCCGTTGAGTTGCTCCCAGGGACCACACCACCCAAGTGCCGAGTCTTTCCCTTGTCTCAGCCCAAGTCCATTAAAGCCTACATCAAAGAGAAGCTCAAGAAAGGGTTTATTCATCCTACAAATATCAGGTTATGCCGTTCGGCCTTTCCAACAGTCCCTCCATCTTTCAAGCCCTAGTCAACGACATCTTCCGTGCTGAACTCAACCGCTACATCATAGTGTACATAGATGACATTCTAATCTACTCCGAATCATACTAAGACCACGTCCGCCATGTCAGAACCGTCCTACAGCGTCTCATTCAGTATCACCTGTACACCAAGGCCACCAAATGTGAGTTCCATCAGACCAAGATATCCTTTCTCGGCTACGTGATCAGCCACGAAGGGGTCGCCATGGAGGAGAGCAAAGTCTCTGCTGTACTTAACTGGCCTCGTCTTCGCACTATTAAAGACCTGCAACGGTTCCTGGGGTTCGCCAACTTCTACCGGCGTTTCATAAGGAACTTTAGCCAAGTAGCTTCCCCGCTCACCTCCATGACGAAAAAGGGGCCCACTGTCTTACACTGGAGCTCCGCGAGTGAACAAGCCTTCACTGATCTCAAGGCCTGGTTCACCTCGGCTCCCATCCTCAGACACCCAGACCCAGAGAAAGAGTTCATCGTCGAGGTAGACGCCTCCAGCACCGGCATTGGGGCAGTGCTATCCCAACGTCAGGAGGAACCCGCAAAACTACACCCCTGCGCCTTCTATTCCCGTAAGCTAACCCAGGCAGAGCAGAATTACAACGTGGGCGACCGGGAACTGCTAGCTATGAAGGCCACCCTGGAGAAGTGGCGCCACTGGCTCGAGGGATCCCAACAGCCGTTTCTGGTACTCACCGACCACCGGAACCTCGAGTACATCTACAGCGCTAAACGATTGAACTCCTGCTAGGCTTGCTGGGCATTGTTCTTCACCCGATTTAACTTCCAGATCACCTATCGACCTGGCTCAAAGAACGGGAAGGCCGGCGCTCTCTTTTGTCGGTTCGACCCCCAAGCCAACACTTGTCTCCCGGAACACATCATACCACCACCCAGAATCATGGCACCCATCCACTGGGATATCCAGGCTGAGATCTCGGATGCTCACCTCACCGACCCTCCACCTCCCGAATGCGCCGATGACCTCATCTATGTCCCCAAAGGCCTCCGACAGAGACTGCTCCACCTCATTCACGACTCCCCCAGCGTTTGCCACCCGGGTATCGTCGCCACCACCAAACTCACCACCAGTCTTTACTGGTGGCCCACCCTGTCGGCAGATGTCATCCACTTCGTCCGCCACTGCATTACCTGCAACGTGACAAAAGCCTCCCACCAGAAACCTGCCAGGCTACTTCATCCCTTGCCCTTTCCCTAAAGGCCCTGGTCACACATTGTTATGAACTTCATCACAGACCTTCCAGCTTCACAAGGTTATACCGCCATACTGACCATCATTGACCGCTTCACGAAAGCCTGCCGCCTCGCCCCCCTCGTCAAGCTACCATCTGCCTGGTAGACCGCTCAAGTTGTTATGGAGCAGGTGTTCAGGTTCTATGGTATCCCTGAGGACATCGCCACAGTTCACCTCCAGACTATGGCAATCCTTCTGCACCCAAATAAACATCAATGTCAGCCTCACCTCAGGCTTCCACCCACAGTCTAACGGCCAGGCGGAGAAGCTCAACCAAGAACTTACCCACTTCCTCAGGACCTACTGCCACGCCAACCAGCAAGACTGGAGCCGATATCTGCTGTGGGCCAAATACGCCCACCCATGTTCCCCATCCAACGTACCTAGCCGACCAACCTACCTACCCTGGATCACTGGCTCCAACGGAGCGAGGACACCTGGAACCAGGCCCATGTCCACCTCCAAAGGGCCGTGCGACATTTCAACGAGCAGGCAGATTGCCGTCGCTGACCCAACAAAGCCTATGGGTCTGGCTATCCACCCGGGACCTACGCCTCCGCCAACCCTCCCGAAAGCGCAACCCTAAGTACGTGGGCCCATTCAAAATCTCCAGACAAATAACTCCTGTTTCATTTAGACAAGAATTACCTGCCAATTACAGAATCTCACCCACCTTTCATGTTTCTCTGTTGAAGCCCGCTGATGCTCCGGAAGGACAGAGGGACCAGGACGAGGCCATCACCCCAGAGGTTCCTCCTTGCCCACCCCCACTGCACCAAACGAGAACTTCTCTCAGTTCTAGGGCACCTAAACTTCGCCATGCGTATCATCCTGCAAGGCAGGCCCCTTATCTCCCACCTGCTAACCCTCACCTCTTCAGTGCCAGCTTTAGAGGATTCCCTATCCCTACCAGGCCCCTGCCAAACGAACTTCAACTCTGGATCTCATTCCTTCCTCAGTGGAACGGCCATCCTTTTTTCTACAAAGACTGCCTAGCCAACCCCACAGACATCCAACTCCGCACCATCCATAGGGTTCGGGGGCTTCTATCGCAACCGATGGTTTGCCTCCCCCTGGCCCCATGAATTATCTAACATCTCCCCTCACCTAGCCTTCACGGCCCTCTACAAACTCTACCCCATCGTGGTGGCCGCTGCTCTCTGGGGAAACGAATGGTCCTCCACATGCATTTTTGTCCATTGCGATAATGAAGCCACAGTCCAAAGCATTAACAAACACAGTTCCCACTCCCCCGTCATTATGCCCCTCCTCAGACGCCTAGTCTGGATATCTGCCCTCAACCAATTTATCCTCACTGCTAAGCACAACCCCGGAAAGGATAACAAAATCTGTGATTCTCTGTCTCGTTTTATGTTTCAGAAATTCAGGACACTTGCTCCGGATTCAGACCCCCAGAGGACCCAAGTTCCATTTTTACTCCATTTTTACTTCCATTTAACTCCAAAGCCCCACTCAGCCGTACCAAACGCTATGAGCTTACCTAGATTATAGGAGCTTGTTTTCCTCCTCCCCCATAGAACCCCTCTTTCTAGACAACCCGTCTCAAGGTTTTGGTTTTAAAAGCACCTCAAATCCGTTCTTTCCAAATCCGGAGTCGACCCAAACTGCTTCTCCTCCCATTCCTTCAGGATATGAGCAGCCACTACAGCCGCCAAAAGAGGCCTAAACCCTAGCCAAATACAAACCCTAGTCCTCCGATGCTTTCAGGTATTACATCCGTTTAGACCCTTCCGCAATCCGCCAAGCCATGTTAACTATCACTAGCCCCCCGCCAAGTCAAGAACCCCAAAACTCCTCTTCCAGAAGGTAACCTAACCTATTTTACCTTAAACCCAGCCTCCGCCCAGGCTCCCTTCTCTAATCTTTTCTCCTCTATCCACCTCCAATGAGGTCCTTAAAACCTCTAAGTAGGTTTCTCTCCCAGCCTAAGCATAGGCTTCCCAGCCCCTTTTCCCCCTACCTCCCCACCAGCCCAACTCTAGCCCAGATCCTGCTATATATATCGGTTTAAACCAGTTACCTTTTAAGATGCCTCCTAATTCCTATCTCTGCTTCTCCACAGGTTCCCAGTCACCACTGTTTTCAACAAACCTATCTAGTCCATAGTGCATTAAAAGCTAATGAGCTGTACTGACCCTCTCTTCTCTCTCGTGAAGTGATAAGTAGACTGTAAACTTCAGCCGTGAAACTGACTAACTAGCACATGTTCTCCCAGTTTTTTCACAGGCTTGAGCAAGCCACAGACTAAAATGTTTGAGCTGAAACAATATTATTTACATTTCCCATTTACAACAGTAATCTCAATATGTAAATCAAATACTAATTTGAATACTGTATAAGTTGCAAAATTAAAATGAAAATGTATAACCCTAACTGATTTGATATGTGTAACATGTCAAGCAGAAGTAATGGCAAAATGATCATTTAAATGTTATTTGTCTGAAATGCATTTAAACTAACAGTTAGGAAATTTATGATTGTATTTTCATCATGATGCCGCAGGATATTTGTAGAAAAATTCAATGCAGCTTTGAAAATGCATTCAGAGCTGACCATGCCCAAATAAGACTAGTAAATAGTAAAGTAAATAAGATGCAGGGATAAAAATAGTAAATAAGACACAGGGAGACAACATTTAGATAAAATAATAATGAAAATTTATATTTATTTGCAATAACTGTTGAAGCCTAATTGCTGAACGCACCTGCAGTGTTGTCAAGGTAACATTTGGTCATTGGGTGTTCCCCGAACAATACCTTCTTACGTGTGACATTATTCTGTCCGTAAAGTGCTGCTGAATTTGGTTGATATCAGGATTAAAACTAGATTATTCACTCTGGGGCTACTTCAGTGCGTTACACGAGGAAGGAGTGTTCTTTATAAAAGAAGTGTTGATTTTAAACAATTTTATTGGGCAAGTTAGGGTGCATTTCTGATCTTTAGCAGCTTGGCACTTCTCTTGACAACCAAGGGCTTTTGGTTGGCTCTCACGGTGATGTCCTTTGAGACAGTAACATCTTCTGTGCACTGTGAGTAGGCACAAAGTCTGTATACTCCTCCAGGTTGATTGAGTCACCATTTTTTGCAGCCTCCCTAAAAATGTCCCGTCAGACGAATCAAAGCAGTCTTGGAGAGCCGAAACAGCTCCAACTGCCCACACTCTGTTGTTCTTGAGAGCTGGTTTGGAGCGTTTTAGCAGGGACTTGTATGCAGGGACCATGAACACACTGATGTGGTCCGAGTTGCCAAGGAGGGGATGGGGGAAGGCCATGAAGGGCTCATGACCCTTACGAAAATAAACCAGTGTTGTTTTCGTCAACGATGACGATGACGAAATCATTTCGTTGACGCAACTTTTTTTCATGACGATAAC
>JAUCNO010000318.1:11568060-11583064 GCA_032353835.1 Enteromius viviparus
CCAAACTCTGAGTTGGGCAACTCAGAGTTCAAGTTTAAACTCCGAGTTGTTTAAACCTCCTTTCTGAAATAGGCCCCAGGTGTCTTCAATAATGGACAACCGTCAATCAATGAATTACCTAATTATCAAATGAACAGCAGTGCTGCTTGTGTCTTATTTTACAACACTCTGTAGTATGCATACTGAGCAGTGTTAGTTTCATTGTCTTATTTGGGCTGACCCATGTGGGGCCAACATGGTAACCGCGGACAAAACTGGCTGGGCCCCAGTTAGAGAGCCCAGGTGACACCCATCTGGGCCCCACATAAGTGTGCTGGCTGGGTCATTGGAGACCTGCTACGTCTAAGTCCGGCGTCCCGTCTTGAAATATAATGTTGCTAATTCTAATAACTACTCAGAGATTAGGGACAATTAATTATCCTGTTTGCAAGCCGCAATCTGCTTGCCAATCGCAAAGAGATACTTTATATAATCTAGTCTTATCTAACTTGTTAATCATTAGCGGCAAGCAGGAATCAAAGGTCTTTGCAAATGCGCAAACGGCTTCATTTTCCAAGTCTCCAGTATGTCATGTCCTAATCGATACATTTATATGCATAAGAGCGTCCTACCCAGGTTTATAATCACAAATGATTTCAACAGTCTAAAATTAATCAAGAAATAACATTTAATTTATTCGTCAGGTAAAATTATATCAAGCCAATTACATAATTAAACAATAAGAATTCAGTTCAGTTTCCTGTTAATGCATACCTGATGGTCAGAGAAACACGCTGCCACATAGGAGATTTAACAGCGTGGAGGCCATTCTGTTAACAGAAAAAAATCCTAATGTGCTGTTTTACTCTTTCACCTTATATACCAAGACCAACACCCACTCAAACACAAAAAGACCATCTGTTGTATTTTCAGTTCTCGCAGCCTTAGGAATGCACCTGTGTTGAATGCTCAATCTTATTGCTCCAGAGGGAGATCACAGCCCTTTATCAGTTACCAATTTTGTGGAAAGTTCAAATCTTTTTAACGATGTAAGTGACTACTGAGAAATTTAGACCATTGTACCACTCATCGTTAGACCTTTAAATTGATATCAAATATGACACTGAAAGAACAATATCTTCACAAGATATGACACTTTGAGTTTATATTTTTCTAGGTAACACTCTTAAGGAGAAGAGTGAGATTGCGAGGTAGGGGGCTCAGAAGATCGTAAAGTGGGTGACTGGGTCAAGGGGGGTTGACTGTTTATTGTCTGTGCAGCCAGATTTCAGCTTTTATGGTTTTACGGCTCGGCCTGCAGCATACGAGAATCTCCTTAATCCAGCTTTCCTGGAAGAGATTCAAATTTCTTTTATCCAATTTTTTCCAATGCCTACAGGTTCAACGCCGCCCTCGCCACAGCCAAACAGCCAGATCGGCCACTGCGCCGGATGCCGTGGCGAGGGTCCGAGAGCCAGTCCAGTCTGCTAATGACCGACAGTGGGAGAAATGGTGAGTCCCCCTCTCGTGATACTAACCCTTTTTATGATGTGTTCCAGCAGATCATGGGAGGGGGTGAATGTAGGAGGGGACAAAAAGAGGATGATTGACTGAAACATTGTTGGGGCCAAGTACGGATCCTGGAGGGCCAGGAGGTTCTCCCAGCCCCCTATCCTATCCCACATTTCGTCATCGAAAATGGTCTGTTGTACTGTGTTGCAGAGCGGCAGGGGGAGGTAAAACATCTACTCGTTGTCCCAAAAAATCTAAGACGTTGACTGTGCTTGACTGTGCACCATGGCTGGACTCCTCGGGGCGCAAAACACAATGCAGCGTATCCGCGACAGGTTCCACTGGCCCAGCTTAGACGGTGAGGTGAAGAGGTTCTGCCAGGCCTGTCCCATGTGCCAGCGGACCTCACAGAGGAAACCTCCCTCTAGCACAATCAATCTGCTTCCCATCATCCCGGTGCCCTTTGAGCGGAACGTGATGGACATCGTAGGGCCGTTGTCAAGGTCTGGTCGGGGACACGAGCACATCATCGTTATCGTGGACTACACCACCCGGTACCCTGAGGCAGTCCCTCTCCGACATGCCACCGCCAAGAACATCGCCCGTGAGCTGTTCCTGCTCTCCAGCCGGGTGGGCCTTCTGTCGGCGATACTGACCGACCAGGGAACCCCATTTATGTCCCGGCTAATGGCTGACCTCTGCTGGTTGCTGAAAGTAAAGCAAGTAAGAACATCTGTTTACCATCCCCAGACCGACGGACTCGTGGAGAGGTTTAACCAAACTTTAAAACGGATGCTTCGGCGGGTAGCTGTTGGAGACAAGAAAGACTGGGACCAACTCCTACCTTATGTGCTGTTCGGCATCCGGGAGGTGCCCTAAGCCTCCATGGGGTTCACCCTCTTTGAACTACTGTTTGGTCGGCAGCCCAAGAAGCCTGGGAGCAGCAGCCGGCAGCCTACTGGACCGTCATTGAACACATGAAAGACATGAGGACCAAGATCGGCCGCGTCATGCCATTAGTCCGGGAACACCTGGTGAAGTTCCAACAAGCCCACCAACGTCTGTACAACAGGGCAGCCCAGCCACGGGAGTTCCAACCTGGCAACAAGGTAATGGTCCTGGTCCCCCCCGCAGCGTGCAAATTCCTGGCCCAATGCCAGGGCCCCTAAACCATAGAGGAACGGGTGGGCCTGGTGAACTACCGTGTGAGACAGCCTGGACAAAGGCAAGCCGTGCAAAACTACCATATCAACCTGCTGAAAAAATGGGTCCCATGACATTCTCACTTGTCCCGGCATCATCGTCTGGCAATGGCCCTACCGAGTCCCTGAGGCCCGCCGGCAAGCTATGGAGGATTAAATCCAGAATATGTTCAAGCTTGGGGGATTAGAACCATCCCGGAGCCCATGGTCCAGCCCGATTGTCCTGGTACCCAAGCCGAATGGCACCCTCCACTTCTAAAATGAGGTCTCCGACTTCAATAGCTATCCCATGCCCCCAGTGGACGAACTGCTGGAGAACCTCACAAAGGGCTACTGGCAAGTCCCCCTCACTGAATAAGCAAAGCCCAAAACAGCATTTTCTACACTGGCAATACTGGACCCTTCCCTCCGAGGTACACAACGCTCCAGCAACGTTTCAGAGATTGATGGACATGGTAGTCTGACCTCACCAAACCTACACTGCTGCTTACCTGGATGATGTCGGAATCCACTCAGAGGCATGGGAAGACCACCTGGAGTGGCTTCGGAGGGTGCTGTCCGAGTTCTATTGGGCTGTGCTTACCGCCAATCCCCGCAAGTGCCACCTAGCGATGAACGAGGTGAAGTACCTGGGTTTCACTGTGGGACGAGGACTCATCAAGCCACAAGACAACAGGGTTCGGGCCATCCTGGACGCCCCGAAGCCCTCCACAAAAACCCAGGTATGAGCGTTCTTGGGGTTGGCGAGCTATTACCGTTGTTTTATTCCCAGCTTTTCTTCTATAGCTTACCTTTATAGGTAAAGGTATACACCTTTGCGTGTACTATAAATATAAATTATGGCCTGGTTTCACAAATAGGGCTTAGCTTAAACCAGATAATGTAAGATATTCCACTTTTACAAAACTGCCTTAGAAGAAATCATTACAGGTGTGCATCTTGACACAGAACGCTGACATATTTCAAGATATGTTACAGCAAGATATGCTGTGACATAGCTCAAACATGTATTTAGTATAGGAATAGCATAAGCATTGTCTGTGAAACCTGGGGTATATGTCGAATCATTGTCTTGATGTTTACTGTGTGAAATGCAGAAAGGTGTAATAAATACTGGCCATTATTTCTTGTTTCTTTCTAATATTTATATATGTATTCATAAAATGCAGCTACGGCTGTCAATGAGAGTCAAAGCAGACTCACCGACACACAGTAGTACTGCTTGTGATGATTACATATTGTAGGAATCCATCAAAGTACAAGACTGTATTTTCGCTTTTAGTTTCAGCAGTGGTTATGAAAGCCACCCTCAGTATCAAAATGGCCAAGGAATATGTTTTAGCTTAAAAATTTATTTTTTGTTTACAGACAAAAAACTTTCAGATTCTTATCTGTTGGTTTATTTTTTATTTATTACTTTTATCTGTTGGTATAGATATTGACAGTAGAAATGTAATGGATCATATTTGTTTCTTAATTAGATGGTTATTTTTTACTTAAAAATTCATGAAGACTTCCCTATCATTTGTTTTTTTGTATTTTTATCTGGTTTTAGTAAAATTATGTAACATTTTGGTGTAAATATGCAAAATAGTAAGCTAAAGCTTGATGCTAAAATAGCAAATATCTGCACGGCTACAGTAAATTTTCCAGGAGAACTGACATAAGCTGGGATAAATGTCACCCAGACAGCACAGAATATGAGCATACTGAAGGTGATGAACTTGGCTTCATTGAAGTTATCAGGGAGCTTCCGAGCAAAAAAAGCCAGAACAAAACATGAGATTGATAGCAGGCCTGTATAACCCAAAACAGCCCAGAAACCAACAGCTGAACCTAAGTTACATTCTAGGATGATCTTTTCTCTGTAATAGTTCAAATTCATATATGGAAAAGGAGGCGATATTGTTAACCAAAGAACACAGATAATCACCTGTATTAATGTTAAGGAAACAACACTGAGTCTCTGTTGAAGAGGCCCAAACCACTTCATCACATTACTTCCTGGAAGTGTAGCTCTGAAAGCCATTAAGACCACTATTGTTTTCCCCAAAACACAGGAGATACAGAGGACAAAAGTAATCCCAAATGCTGTGTGACGCAACATACAGGACCACTCAGTAGGTCGACCAATGAAAGTAAGTGAACAGAGAAAACACAGTGAGAGCGAGAAGAGCAGCAAGAAGCTTAGCTCTGAGTTGTTGGCTCTTACAATAGGTGTTTCTTTATGAAGATAAAACAGAAAAAATACTATTGCTGTTAATAACACCCCAAAGAAAGAGAAAATACAAAGCACCATCCCCATGATTTCTGTATAGGAAAGGAATTCAACCACTTTTAATACACATTTTTCTTTGCTTTCATTCGACCAGTACTCCAGATCACAAGGAAAACAATCATTAGAATCTGTGAAGGAAAAAAAAAAAGAAAAAGAAAAATGGAAATTATTATATATTGTCATATATTCATGAGAGTGTTCTTTATTTTATTTTACCAGTTGCATTGTTGATTTCTCCTTCTGCACATGGAATACAGTCATAACAGCAGACAGGTCGTCCTTTTTGCACAGCTTTCCTGGTGCCAGGGGGGCAGCTCTCACTGCACACGGACACAGGCAACTGTGCAAAAATAATTTGTCACACAATACATGATCATTTTAAGTCTACAACTGATTGTCTCTATGGATTGTTTTTCTGTTTTTTTTTTGGTTTGTTTGTTTATTTTTTCCATAATTAAACAGTTTTTGACATGCCCTTATATAATGTATTGTATAATATTAATGTACCTGTCCAGTGTTTCTTGCCCATAAGATACTTTCCTGATTGACCCGGAGAGGATGTTCTGAAGGCAGTGAGCTGTCATACACTCCCACATGCACGAACTGCAGACCTACATTCCCAGCAGGCTGCCAGTTCACCAGATCATATCTCGCCACTGGGTCACCACTTGCATCAAAGAAAATTTCTTCACCTGTTTTAACAGTGAATCTCACATCCCGCATATATGCCAACATCTGAGAGGAAAGACCAGAAACCTACTTAGTTTTAGCATGAATTTCTACTATTATGTGTTGTGCTTATATATACCTTTTGTGGTGTGGGTTGTTTTTGTGTGCTACTGTTGGTGGAGGATTTCAAGTCAATTAATATGTTATGTAGCGTATGTGCAACAGCATACACTGCAGTGTACACTTTATTTGGTATTCGTAGCTCTGACACATCAGTATATTCATTTTGCAGTTCTGCCAGTTTCTCTGAGCCAGTGCATGCACCTCTACCAGTGGTCCTGAAAGAGCACTGAAAGGATGTTTCCCAGAATTCTCTTAAAATTTTGTTGTTTGGTTCTTGATCAGGGTGCACATTCACTAGGAACTCTCGCAGACCAATAAGTCTGGCATTTGCTATAGCAAAACCCAATGCTCCAGAAAGGAAACTGTACTCTTTTGTTTCTGCAAGAGTTCGAGAAGTGATCCAGGATTCACTGCCAACCCACTGTATCCCTGTGATGTTGTGTTGCACCATTACTTTTAGGAGGGGAATAAAATCTCCTAATGCAAGAAACGCCACCACCACCTTGGCGGTGCCATTCTTTATCACCTCCAGTATCTTCAAAAACTGCTCTTTTGGATCAGTGCTTAATATGGCCTCTGAGTATTCAATACAAACACCCTCTTGTTTTGCGCCCTCCTCAAAAGCTGCAATGCCATTATTGCCATAGTCTCCACGACTCCTTACTATTCCAACCCAGGTCCAGCCAAAGTGCTTGACAAGCTGAGCCAGAGCTCTGCTTTGGTAATAATCACTAGGTATTGTTCTGAAGAAGGATGGATACCTTTTTCTGTCACTCAGGCAAGCACATGTGGCAAAATGGCTGATCTAGAAGAAACATAACAACTTTATATCATTACTATACAATTAAAATATTTTTTATAAACATTATAAATGGTAAAATTTAAACACTGCTTTTTATATTTACTACAATTGCTTTTCCTTTTAGTTCAAAGCAATTATAAATGATGCATGTTCCTGTGCTTCATCATATGCTGTTTAAACATGAGAACAAGGAACAGATAAGTAAGAGTGCTTACAACAGGTATGCTGAAAGGACCAACTACTGAAGCCAGTGCTATGGTGGGAGAGGAGTTTGACTCTCCAACAATCGCATAAACAGATGGTGGTCTAGAGCAGGATGTATCATTCAAATTCTGATTATAACCATTCATCAAAGACATGCTTGAAAGAATAGTTTCAGCTATAGAGCTACAGGAATCATATATAGTATAGCCCAAAGAAACACCAGGTAACAGGTGTGTGCTATTATTTATCTCTTCAATAGCAAAAATCAGTGTCTGAGCAAATTTAAACCCACGCAAGTTGAAGCTGTGAAAATAGAGCATCAATTGTATGTCTTTCATTCTTGCAGGATCATCAGAATTATTTATTTTGTTATTTTTAAATAATTTCTAATGTCAATTTCAAAGAGTTGTTTTCATACAGACCTGCCACATGTTGTTGGTTGTGGTTTGGAAGTGAAGGTATGCATCTTTAACAGAGCACTTCTGTGGAATGATAAAACTGCCCCAATATTAATATCTTTTTCTGCAGAAAGTAGAGGGAGGACAGGCTGACCAAGCAGTCTGCAGACTTGTGCTGAAACTGGAACATAGACCCCATACACAAAGAGCAGTAGTTGCAGCAGTGACACAGTCCTCTTTGCCATGCCAGTATGTATGCAGGGCAGGAATCTCTGAGACAGAAAAGGGACAGTGCTTCCTTTTATGGAGTCTTCAAATGCCCATTGGAGTTGGCACATTGAAACTACAGTTTTACTATTTTATTTACAGTTACTTCTTAAAGTTTCAAAAGTTGTTAACTGCAAAGACCCCAAACTGTTTTACCTACATCTATAGAATAAGAAGAAAAAAATGACAATCAAATAAAATGTTCTAATTATAAAGGTTCAACAACCAGAAGAAACAAACAAACAAACAAAATCACTCAACAATGTAGCATTTATTTTTATTATTATTATTTTGATTTAATTTAATACAATACAACTTTAATAAATAAATAAATGTATAAATAGCTATATTTATGCATAAATAACGTATATTTGTGGAAAATAAAAAAAGACCCAAATATTAAAAACTATAATGTTTTTTGTTTGTTTGTTTGATTTTTTGATTTACAACAAGATTACTGTAGTTTTATGTGTTTTAGGGTGTTTATACAGTAGATTGGCAAAGAGGGGGTTCGTTTCCCAAAAGCATAGTTAGCCTACTATGGTCGCAAGTTCCGTCATTTCCAGCATAGTTCAAAGATTCAGTGTCACTGTGACGATCAGCTGGAGGTGCCCGCTCAGACCACTGGAGGGCACTCCAGATTCCAGGGAACTGTGTATGTTGTCATGCTTGGACTGCTTCTCAATGCACTCAGATCGGCCTACCTAGTTTGTTACCATGACTGCTCATTGTTGTCTCCGCCCAGTCCTTAATTTGCATGTGTATTTATACCACTGCATGGGCTGGTTTAGTTACGGACCATTATTGCAGTGTACACTAGCTTTGCGCTCTTTTTGACGTACGTGTTCAGTTACTCTTGCCCGTTGTCCTCCTGTGTTTCTTTGCTTGTACTTCAGAAGATCCTCTGTTTGTATCTAAGCTACACCTGTCTGTCGACGATTGAATGTCTGTTTGACTCTGTGACTTTTATTAAACAATCAGCAATTGGATCCGAATGTCTCCCTGTTCCTGATTCATAACAGTCACAAACGTACTTAGTTGAAACTACAGTTTTGGACCAGTGGTTAGAAGCATAGTTTCTTGTAAGTAATTTATATGGGCTTTAATAAATATGTTCTTGGGCACAAGAAGCAAACTAACATGCATTACTATCTATATCTTACATTCTATCTAGATATAATATGCGTTTATATTATATATTTTTGCACATCCATTCTAAACGTTGTTTTTGAAAAGTGAGCATGTGCATATATGGCTAAGGGAAAGTCAGTCAATATGTATCACAGATGTTTTAACATAGATAGAAAGGGGGCATAAAATATTTCGATTAACAGCGCAACACTAAAACAATATCTTACATCCAGTGTTGGGTGTAACGCATTACTAAGTAATGTGTTACTGTAATTAAATGACTTTTCCACTGAAAAAGTAGAGTACCTGATTACTGTTAATTTTTATGTATTTTAATTACAGTTACTTACAATGTACCTGGTTAAATACTAAAATAATTAAACTTGCTGAATATAATTATTTAATTTTATTAATTTATCTTCTAAAGGTATAAGTAAACTCTGCCGATTTAACATCGTTCAAATGATTTCGCAGCAGTTTGCTGCATAGTTGTATTTTAAAGCGGAAGATGTCAGACTTGGCTAAAGCGAGTGGCTGTTTTTTAAAATGGAAATATTCCCATCACTTTACTTTTTTGAAACAAGCAGACAAGAACATTAAAAGCAAAATTAGAGCTTCCTATGAGAAGGATGGATCAGTACTTGAAGTACTCGTCTTTTAGATCTAACGTGACAAACCAGTCCTCTGACCTGATTTGTGACATGACCTGCTTGACAGTGAGCATCCTGAACTTAAGTTTAATCACTGAGTGGTTCAGTAGCCTGAGATCTAAAGTGGGCCTCAGCCCCCCATCCTTCCTGAAACAAAGAAGTAGCGGCTGAAGAACCCACCCTCTATGTCTTGAGGAGGGACCACCTTGATGGCCTCCTTCCTCAGGAGAGTATCTACTTCTCGATTTTTGTTTTGATTTGCCACGGCCATCATCTCTGAGCGTTTTTTCCTGTTGATTTTTCTGTGTTTACTCTTGACTGTTTTTCGGACTATGATTCTTGCTGCCTGCCCTGAACCTTTTGCCTGCCCACCGACCTCAAATATTGTCTTCTCCTTGAAATATCTGTCTGCCTGTGTTATCGACCCTTGCCTGTCTGACTACGTCAATAAATTCTGCAAAATGGATCCTCATGACTCCGAGCAATCGTTACAGAAAACTTTGCCACCCCCGGATCCAGCAGAAGTCTACCAATGCTTCAGCGAAGTCAACCGTAAAGCCGTCATGCTCAATGCTCACCAAAGTCAACTGGAAAAGCTTACCACATTAACGGAGGAACTCTATCGCTCCATGCAGGCACTCACGGTGGCCACAACTGCACTCAGCGCCGCGGCCGTTCCTCCAACACCGCCACCGCCTGTCCCAGCTACCACGCCGGTCCCAGTTCCGTCAAGTACATCTCCCCTTGCTCTGCCGGAAAAGTACAGCGGGACTCAGGGCAAGTGCAAAGGATTCCTATTGCAGTGTGATGTATACATGAACTCTGCACCCGGAAGTTTTCCCACAGATGACAGGTAAAGCCCTTGAGTGGATCACAGCGCTCTGGGAGGGTCGGAGGATGACTTTCCCTTCCTATGGCAGCTTTATAAGACAGTTCCGGGAGGTGTTTGATCATTCTGTGGATGGCAGGGATGCCAGAGACGAACTAGTCACGCTTCAACAAGGATTTGCTTCAGCGGCTGAGTTCACAGTTAACTCTGGCAGCGCAAACAGGGTGGGACAGAGACCCCCTTAAGACTCTCTATCGCCGAGGGCTACGGGAGGAACTTCAGACAGAGCTCACTTGCCGTGATGACGATCTCACGCTGGAGGAATATATGGAATTAGCCATTCGCACGGATCATCTCATGCGTTCCAGGAGAGGGCGCCGCACGACCACGGCTCTCAACACCAGCGGCTCTCTCAATTCACCTCCAGCGGAACCGATGCAGATTGGCGCTACACATCTGACGTCAGAGGAGCGCGAGAGGAGGATGGAAAATAACCTCTGCCTGTACTGCAGCAAACCAGGGTACATTAAAGTCAACTGTCCCGTGCGGCCACCTCGCGTCGGGTCATTCAGGGTGAGTGCTGTGTCTTTGAACGCTGCCATGACTGTTCATACTAGTATTTACTTTAAAGATTGTGTAATTAACACGAGGGCATTTTTGGACTCCGGGGCTGCTGGGAACTTTATTGATTCAGAGTTTGCTTCTAAACACGATTTTCCTCTCCTTGCATGTACCCCGGTCCTGGCGGTGGCAGCCCTCGACGGCCAACCAATAGGCACAGGAAAAATCACTGCACAAACCCAACTTCTCACACTACAGATCGGCTTACTGCACAGAGAGACCATCCAGTTCTTCATCATTCAGTCACCAGATCACCCATTAATTCTAGGCCTCCCATGGCTAGAACAACACAGCCCACAAATTTCCTGGAACACTCATGAAATCACCCAGTGGTCCCCCGAATGTCAGGCCAAATGCCTCATTAAGACTACCCGCACTGTCCACCAAATTCAGCTGAACAAAGAGGAGGATCCCGACCTCGAGCACCTGCCAGCACCCTACCTGGACTTAAAAATGGCCTTCAGTAAAACCCAGGCAACTCACCTCCCACAGCACCGGCCAACCGATTGCGCCATCGATCTCCTTCCCGGGGCCATACCCACACGAGGCCGGATCTTTCCACTGTCTCAACCAGAAACACAATGTATGAACGACTATATACAAGAGGAATTAGCCAAAGGCTTCATTTGCCCATCAACATCCCCCGCCTCAGCGGGTTTCTTCTTTATAAAGAAAAAAGATGGCGGTCTGCGGCCCTGCATTGACTACCGCTCACTCAACGAAATCACCATAAAGTACCGATATCCCCTGCCCCTAGTCTCAGCCGCCCTCGAACAGCTACGCTCAGCCAAGTTTTTTACCAAACTGGACTTGCGGAGCGCATACAATCTCATCCGTATCCGGGAGGGGGATGAATGGAAAACGGCGTTTTCTACCACTAGTGGGCACTACGAATATCTGGTGATGCCGTTCGGGCTGTCCAATAGTCCCTCGGTATTTCAAGCCTTAGTCAATGACGTCTTCCGAGAAATGCTGAACCGCTACGTCATCGTCTACATTGATGACATCTTGATTTATTCTGAAACCTATGAAACTCACGTCCAGCATGTACGAACCGTCCTAAAAAAGCTCATCGAGAATCACCTGTATGCTAAACTAAGTAAGTGTGAGTTCCACCAAACTTCAATTGCCTTCTTGGGATACATCATTAGCCCGGATGGCGTCACTATGGACGAAAAGAAGGTGGACACCGTTCTGAACTGGCCTCAGCCACAGATATTAAAGGACCTTCAACGCTTTATGGGATTCGCCAACTTCTACAGGCGTTTCATCAGGAATTTCAGCCAGACCGCAGCCCCGCTAACGGCTATGACCCGGAAGGGGACTCACAAACTGCCCTGGACCCCTGAGAGTGAGTCCGCCTTTCAAAGACTAAAAATTAAGTTTACCACTGCTCCCATCCTTCGGCATCCCAATCCTGAAACCCAGTTCATCGTGGAGGTCGATGCATCCAACTCAGGCATTGGAGCTGTCCTATCTCAGCAGCAGGGGGACCCGCTGAGACTCCACCCCTGCGCATATTTCTCATGGAAATTGACATCGGCAGAGAGAAATTATGATGTAGGGGACAGGGAACTTCTCGCTATGAAATCAGCTCTGGAAGAGTGGCGCCACTGGCTCGAGGGGGCCAAGGAGCCATTCATCGTCTACACAGACCACCGCAGTTTAGAATACCTGTGCTCATCCAAACGCCTCAACGCTCGGCAGGCTCGATGGTCCCTTTTCTTCACTCGGTTCCAATTCAAAATCACCTACAGGCCAGGTTCCAAGAACGGCAAGGCGGACGCTCTCTCCAGACAGTGTGACCAGCCAAACCAACCCAGTCCGCACGACAACATCATTCCGCTCACTCTAATTTTGGGCCCTGTTCAATGGGATATTATGAATGAAATAACCATTGCTCAGAACAATGATCCTACCCCTCCAGAGTGCCCCCAAAATCGCACCTATGTACCAGAACCTTTGAGAAGACGACTGTTACAACTTATCCACGATAACCCCAGTGCTGGACATCCGGGTATCCTCGCTACCACAGAACTCACTACTAACCGCTTTTGGTGGCCCACTCTCAACACCGATGTAATGACTTATGTCAAAGCCTGTCCCACCTGTAACATGACCAAAACTCTCGCCAGCGACCTGCCAGGTTGCTTCAACCGCTCCCTCTACCTCAGAGACCCTGGTCCCATCTGGCCATAGATTTTGTCACCGACTTACCTCCCTCTAATCACCATACTACAGTCCTCACCGTGGTGGACCGCTTCTCTAAAGCCTGTCGCCTCATCCCCCTCATTAAACTACCCACGGCCTGGGAAAACGCTCAGATACTACTAGAGCAAGTTTTTAGGTTTTACGGGCTACCAGAAGATATCGTATCCGATCGAGGCCCGCAATTCACGTCACGGGTCTGGAGGGCCTTCTGTAATCAAATGAATATCAATGTAAGCCTCACCTCGGGTTACCACCCTGAGTCTAATGGACAAGCAGAACGTCAGAATCAAGAATTAATTCGATTCCTACGAACCTATTGTCACGACAATCAACAGGAATGTAGTCAGTTTCTGCTGTGGGCAGAATACGCCCAAAACTCTCTCCGTAAGGCTGCCACTAACCTCACCCCCTTCCAATGTGTCCTGGGCTTTCAACCGCCCTTATTCCCCTGGTCGGGTGAACCCAC
The DNA here is from genome assembly GCA_032353835.1 of Enteromius viviparus. Taxonomy (NCBI): domain Eukaryota; kingdom Metazoa; phylum Chordata; class Actinopteri; order Cypriniformes; family Cyprinidae; genus Enteromius; species Enteromius viviparus. The sequence continues at coordinate 11,581,403 of JAUCNO010000318.1, forward strand.
CAACCTGCCTACCGTGGATCACTGGCTCAATCGCAGCGAGGCCACCTGGAATGCGGCTCACGTTCACCTTCAACGGGCCATCAGGAGAACAGCCAAGCAAGCTGACCGCCACAGACGTCCAAGCCCCGATTATCAACCTGGAGACTGGGTATGGTTATCCTCCCGGGACCTCCGACTCCGTCAACCCTGCAAGAAACTATGTCCAAGGTACGTGGGTCCTTTCAAAATCATACGTCAAATAACACCTGTATCATATACCATTGAATTACCTGAAACCTATCGTATCTCACCCACCTTTCACGTATCTCTGTTCAAGCCCGCTGCTGCACCCCCTGGAGACGGAGAGAGGGACCTAGAGGAGGCCGCGGAACCCGACACCCCTCCCCTAGTTGTCGGCGGAGAAGTGATCTACCAGATCCGGGAAATCCTGGACTCTCGGCGCCGGGGTCGCATCTTACAGTATCTCATTGACTGGGAAGGCTATGGCCCAGAAGAAAGGTCGTGGGTCAACGCGCATGACGTTTTGGACCCATCACTCAAGGAGGCCTTTCACCGGAATCATCCCGAAAAGCCAGCCCCCAGACCCCATGGGAGACCTCGGCGCAACACTCATACTCGCTTCAGGAGCCGCTCGCAGGGGCAGGGCTCTGTCACGAACCGCACCTCTGTGGTTCTCTCCGGCCAGCAGCAGCGGGAACCCTTTGCCGGAATACTAGCTTTTCCGCCCGGACTCTAATGACTCTCGTACCTTGGTCTAAGTTACACCAGGTGTTGGTCATTATCTGGCCTATAAATAAGCGGACCTCTCTCTGGGTAGTCGCGAAGTTTTGATTTGCCACGGCCATCATCTCTGAGCGTTTTTTCCTGTTGATTTTTCTGTATTTACTATTGACTGTTTTTGGAATGTGATTCTTGCTGCCTGCCCTGAACCTTTTGCCTGCCCACCGACCTCGAATCTTGTCTTCTCCTTGAAATATCTGTCTGCCTGTGTTTTCGACCCTCGCCTGTCTGACTACGTCAATAAATTCTGCATAATGGATCCTCATGACTCCGAGCAATCGTTACAGCGTGGTCACATTAAATGTAATGAGATCTAATTGAGAAACTAGACATAGTGTGGGTTTTAGACTGATAACTTTATCAAACAATATTCTGTTACAACATGCACTTACTGCATTCAAAAGTAGAAACTTCAAGCTTTCTATAGATATGTGTCTCGTGTCTGGGTGTCATGTTTTCGCAGAGTTTCAGTTAATTTTAGTGACTGCTTTTTAAAAACAGTTCACCGAGAGACAAAAGAAAGGCCGCGCACACTGTTTATTTTCCTTATTTTGCAAAAGCACAACCTTTGGTTGTTGTTAGGTTTCTTCTTTTTTTTGAGTACACTAACATGTTCGAATGGTGGTATATAGCACCTACTTGTGTGACCAAAATCATCAGAGTATTCAGAGTGTCTTTTGCACTGATAATTAAAAAAAGACCCCGGTAACGCTGGAATGATCCACGCTCTCTAAAGCCGAGTTCAGACTGCGCGATTTTCAAAGCAGTCATGTCACAGATGTTTTTACACTGCGTGACTATCTAGGTATCATTCAGTCGCTGCTGTGTTCACACTGTATGACAGATTGGTGACAGGGGGTTTCACATTGCTTGACTTTACAA
>JAUCNO010000318.1:11601666-11613983 GCA_032353835.1 Enteromius viviparus
TGAATACTGACCTTGTTTTGCTCTTGTCTCCATTGCTCTGTTTGTTCCTTCTGACCCCTGCCTGTACGACTATGACTTTAAATAAACTGCAAATGGATCTAAATCTGTCTGACTCCGAACCTCAAGTCTCACAGGTATGGATTCTGCATAAGCAAGAGGTAGTGTTTTCCCAGGGTGAAGCTGTCAAATCTTTGACTGAAGTTTCTCATTAACTTTTCGATGAAGTCAGGGTAAAAACTTGTCTCTGTCATCTTGAATCTGCTCTTTTACTCTTGGGAGATGTGTGCACTCTTCTTGAAGATCAACTTTGAAAATTTCCAGCTTTTTCTGGCTACCATCAGATCAGAGATTAAGTATTTTGGTCCCTGAAGCTTTAAATTAAGCTCATTAAGGTGGGCTGTGATGTCAGCCAAAAATGCCAACATGTCCATATTGTGCTCGTCAATATACATGTCAGCTGTTGTAAAAACATTTTTATTTCAACCAGAAGCGAGCTAATGTATTCCCTTTACTCAGCCATCTTACATTGTTGTGTAACAGGAGGTCGTTTGCATTTGCCTCAACTTCTCTCAGAAAATCTTTCAGGAGACGATGTTGATGAGACAAAGATGCTTGGAGGAAGTTGATTATTTTCATCATGGTGCTCATTACTTCATGAAACATGCACACAGAACAGTCTGATGGATTATACAGTGGTATGCAATGAGATCTGGGTTGTCTTCTTTAATTCGGGTTACAGCCCCCTTTTCTCTTCCTCCCATGGCTGGGGCACCGTCTGTAGTGACTGAGATCACCTTTTTCGGATCAATACCCCTCTTTATCTTAATGGCGTCATATATGTCCTCTCCTCTTGTGTGTGTCTCAAGTGCCCTCACGCCCAGCAAGTCCTCACGGATCTCTTTGTTTTGTTTGTGAAAAAAATCTCACAAAAAGTTGTGGATTATCTGTGACATCTGTGGACTCATCCATGGATTTTGTCACATAGTTCGTCTTTTTGTTTACCTTCAAGCAGCATCTCTGCAGCAGCACTCTAACACTCCTTCACAGCCGTCACATCGTTGAAGGATTTTTTTATGCTGTCCCAAAATCCATGCAATTCGCAGTAAACACTCATTCGCACGCTGCTGTGCAGTAAAAGAGTGTGTGATGAGTCGCGGGTTGATCTGTCGTACTGGACTCTTAGCACGTTTATCTTCCGCGCTAAGTACTTTTCAAACTGATTTAGCGTAGAGTAACGTAACGAGATCTATACTCTATAAATTGTTGGCAACTGTTGTAATCACTGATTTAACTGTTGCGCATTGTTGAGGCATTGATCAAATGGTGCTTTGGAATTATGCATTTCGGGGCATTTCTCTATCACAAATTGCCGGTCTGGACAAAAGCTTAAATTGGTCCAAATCCGGGCCGAGGTTACCTGCATTAGAATAACAAAGGAATGTTTTCCCCCCATATTTTCCCCCTCATTATACCAAAACATAACTGAACCATTATATCAAAACTGAGGTATGTACCAAACTGTTTGTTTGTGTACATCATACCCATAATAATATATAAATAGAGTAAAAAGGTAAAAAAAAAGAGGTAAAAATGCTAAGACTTTTATTGTAACTATAAACACTACAAAAACAAGAGTGATTTTTATGATGTACCAAAGAGAAAATGGATTGTACAGTAAAGATCTAATGTAAGACAAAAAAGTGCTGTTGTTTTTTTCTTCAGAAAACAACAACTATCCTCAAAGTTTTCTCTGTAATGAAACAAATAAATAATTCAAGATAAAATATGCCAATTCCACAGGGTATTTTATGGTATGATAAAATGCACCACTGTTCCACTTCAATCTTAGAGGTTCCTGTCCTTTATGCACACTACTGGAATGGCAAATAGCACTGTGTCACTGCTGCTACTGCTCGTGGTGGTGCATGCTGGCCTTGTGCCAGCTTCAGCACAATTCTGCAGTCTTCTTGGTCACTCTGCCTTTCCTGTACTTTCTGCAGAAAGAGACATCGACATTGGAGCTATTTTCTCAATTCACAGAAGTGCTCTGCTAAAGATGCATCCTTTCACTTCAAAGCCAGAGCTAACAACATGTGTCAGGTCTGTATGAATTATACAAAAATAAAAACAAAATAACTAAATTTTTCAGTTTTGCAAGACTGATAATTTAATTTCACAGGTTAAACTTGCGTGAATTTAAATTTGCTCAGACATTTATTTTTGCTATTGAGGAGATAAATAACAATACACAGTTGTTGCCCGGTGTTTTTTTGGGTTATAAAATATATGATGCCTGTAACTCTATAGCTCTGGCTATAAACTCAGGCATGGCTTTGATGAATGGATATGACAAGGTTTTGAGTGATATACCCTGCTTTCGATCACCAACTGTCCAGGCCATTGTTGGAGAGTCAACATCCTCTCCTACCATAGCTTTGGCTACAGTGGTCGGGCCATTCAACATACCTGTTGTAAGAACTCTTACTTACACTGATTAAGCATGACAACAAGTGAAAATATGAAAATAAAAACATTGACTGCATTATGAGGATTTCTATTGCATTGACAAGGATCTAAAATATTATGATTAATATACTCTGCTTCTTTATATTGCAGGTCAGTCATTTTGCCACATGTGCATGCCTAAGTAACAGAAAAAGATATCCATCCTTCTTCAGAACAATACCCAGTGATTATTACCAAAGTAGAGCTCTGGCTCAGCTTGTCAAGTACTTTGGCTGGACCTGGGTTGGGACGATCAGGAGTCGCAGTGACTATGGTAATAATGGAATAGCTGCATTTGAGGAGGCTGCAAAACAAGAGGGTGTTTGTATTGAATACTCAGAGGCCATATTAAGAACTGATCCTCAAGAACAGTTTCTGAAGACAGTGGAAGTGATAAAAAAGGGCACAGCCAATGTAGTGGTGGCTTTTATCTCATTTGGAGATTTTGCCCCCCTTGTGAAAGTAATTGCAGAACAAAACCTCACAGGGCTGCAATGGGTTGGCAGTGAATCCTGGATAACATCTCGAAATCTTGCAGAAACTAAGGAATACAGTTTCCTTTCTGGATCAGTGGGCTTTGCAGTAGTAAATGCCAAGCTTCTGGGTCTACGGGAGTTCCTAGTGAATGTGAACCCCAATAAAGAGCTAAAAAATGAACTTTTAAAGGAATTCTGGGAAACAGCTTTTCAGTGTTCTTTCAGAACCAGTGGTAGTGGAGCCTGTACTGGTTCAGAGAAACTGTCAGAGCTGCAAAATGAATATACTGATGTGTCAGAGCTACGAATAGAACATAAAGTTTACACTGCAGTGTATGCTGTTGCACACACACTGCATAATGTTTTAAAAGACTTTAAATCATCCACCAACAGCAGCAAAGGAGAGCTGCCAACACCAAAGAAGGTAATAACAGTAACAACAGTAATCAAACAAGGAGATAAAAATATTTATATATATATAAGTTGAAAAATCAAACTAAGATAAATTATGTGTCTGACCCTTCCTTTCAGGTGTTGCAGTATATGAGAGATGTTAGCTTTATAATGAATACAGGTGAGAATATATTTTTTGATGCAAGCGGTGATCCAGTGGCAAGATATGACCTGGTGAATTGGCAACCTGCCCAGGATGGAAGTTTGCAGTTTAAGCATGTTGGTGTCTATGACAGCTCACTGTCTTTAAAGGAGCGTCTTCAAGTCAATCAGGAACACATAGTTTGGGCAGGGAAGAGTGGACAGGTACATCAAAATGATAATTATTTAGTGAAAACAAAAAAATATTTTTTATTAAAAAATTAATCAGTCAAACCATTATTTGGACTACTTATTAAAACAACCTTTTGCTATAGTTGCCTGTGTCCGTGTGCAGTGATAGCTGCCCCCCCGGAACTAGAAAGTCTATAAAAAAAGGTCGGCCTGTCTGCTGTTATGACTGTATTCCATGTGCTGAAGGAGAAATCAGTAATGGCACAGGTAAATTATCACATGCTGGTAAAAATATGATCAATAAGGAGCATAATACTGTACTTTGGTAATGTAATAAATGATGCACTTTTCTTTTAAAAATTATTTTCTTGAAATTCCTTCACAGATTCTAGTGACTGCTTTCCTTGTGATCTGGAGTACTGGTCGAATGAAAGCAAAGATAGATGTGTATTAAAAGTGGTTGAATTCCTTTCATATACAGAAATCATGGGGATTGTGCTTTGCATTTTTTCCTTCTTTGGGGTATTATTGACAACAATGGTATCTTTTCTGTTTTACCTTCATAAAGAAACGCCTATTGTCAGAGCCAACAACTCAGAGCTAAGCTTTTTGCTGCTCTTTTCACTCTCACTGTGTTTTCTCTGTTCATTTACTTTCATTGGTCGACCCACTGAGTGGTCCTGTATGTTGCGTCACACAGCATTTGGGATCACTTTTGCACTCTGTATCTCCTGTGTTCTTGGGAAAACATTAGTAGTCTTAATGGCCTTCAGAGCTACACTTCCAGGAAGTGATGTCATGAAATGGTTTGGTCCTGCACAGCAACGACTTAGTGTTGTTTCCTTAACATTAATACAGGTGATTGTCTGTGTGCTTTGGTTAACAATATCCCCTCCTTTTCCATATTTGAATTTAAGCTATTATAGAGAAAAGATCATTCTAGAATGTAATGTAGGTTCAGCTTTTGGTTTCTGGGCTGTTCTGGGTTACACTGGCCTGCTATCAATCTTGTGTTTTGTTTTAGCTTTTCTTGCTCGGAAGCTCCCTGACAACTTCAATGAAGCCAAATTTATCACATTCAGTATGCTCATATTCTGTTCAGTCTGGCTCACATTTATTCCAGCTTATATCAGTTCTCCTGGAAAATATACTGTAGCTGTGGAGATATTTGCCATTTCAGTTTCAAGTTTTGGTTTACTATTTTGCATATTTGCCCCAAAATGTTACATAATTTTGCTAAAACCAGAGAAAAACACAAAGAAACAAATTATGGGAAAATCTTCATCTACAGCTCTTTGAAACCAGAGTTGATTATAAAACTAATGATCGAAAGGCCTACATAGCCAGCTGTATCAAATACATTTCTCCCACAGGCTGTGGAAGGCTCTGCGGTGTAGGCCGGGTCAGCACTAGGCACAGTGGACTCTCAGTGACCATCTCCATCACAGCCATATTCTGGACCTGCATTATGTATCTTCTAATAACAAATGATATTGATTTTTTGCAATTAACAACAAATGGAAGTTACTTTTTAATGGCTTGAATTTTTTTTATTAGTTTTCTGCATTTTTGTTTTAACAGTAAACAATATAGCCATGCATCAATTTAAAAGTGTTACCTTTATTTATATAACACTTTATAGAATGCAGATTATTTTACAGCAGTTTTAGAATAGGTTCAACATTTAGCTCATGCATATGTTATTAATTTATATGAGCAGGTTACACATTGAACTTCATAAATATGCCAATATGAAATACCTAATAAATTATTTTCACTGTATAACTTCAACAAGATTTAAATCATAAAATAAAATAAATCCCTGGAGTGATTTGTTTATTTAATTTTATTATTACTATAATAGTTTATGTATTTTTCTTCAACAACAATTTTTCTAAAATTCATTCATTTCATGCTGTATAGCAGTGGTCTTATAATCAATTCTTAAAGGGCCACGGCTCTGTAGAGTTTAACTCCATCACACCTGCTTGGAACCTTGATTAGCAGGATTAGGTGTGTTTGGTTAGGGTGGGGAAAAAAAACTGGAAACATTGAAAGACCTGAAGCATAATTTTAATCGACTTTATGCGTGAAAAAGGGAAGAACCTGATGTGTCTGGGGTACTTTTAACATTGATTCCAGGTATCCTGAGATGATAGGCAATATTTTTTTTTTTATTTAGTTTCCTTAATCTGAAGAAAACAGAGCAGAATATCCCTATTCAACCTCAATCAAAATAAAGAAAAAAAATAATTTTCTGGTTGTCATACACTCATAAAGTTACAGCTTTCATCTGCTCAAGCAGAAAGTTAATGTCACCTTGCGCTTCAGCAAGGCATCTCTAGTTAATGTTTGTGTTGAGTCCATGCTAATGTAGAAACCTAAATAGCAAATTGTTCTAGCATCTTGTAAAATGCAGGCGCAAAACACAAATAAAAGTCTACAATTAACTGTCTCTTCATATTTTTCAATTTAATCATAACTTGTGATACTTGAACAGTGTTGATTTGTGATGTTGTCATCTGCGATCGTGATAATCTACTGTATAATATGAGACTTCTCCAATTTGCATGGTGATCTGTAATCTAGTCATTCGCGGGTGGAGAGTCCATTCCTATAGATGGATTTTCCCCCGCGACAGCATGTCCACACCTTGGTTCAGAATGCCTGGAATGTGAGTCGCATTTATCAAGTTCAGATAGTACTGGGCCCAGCTCAGGAGGCGCGATGACAATCTGAAGAGACAATCTGATGACAGACACCCTTGATGATTTATACATGACGCCACTGTCATACTGTCCGAGCAAACCAGGACGTGACTGTTTTTTTTTGTGGCAGAAAGACGTGGCAGGCATGACATACTGACATCATTTCCAGGCAGTTTATGTGCAAGCTTCTGCCTGATTCTGACCACAGGTCTGAGGCCGGTGAGGCCGAACTCGTAAGGGCGTGTTTTAACCCTCTGAGGTCGGCCGTCACGCCCGTGTGATTGGGGTCTTTTTTTCTTATAAGTGCAAAAGACACTAATGAAACAAAGAAGTGATTACGAAACAATATGTCTAAATCAAAAGAAAAGTCTAAAAGGGGCGAAAGGCAGTACACAGTATAAAGTTTGTTCAAGTCCGTGTGAGAGGTGCATTCTGCCCAGTGCTCACACTTTCTGTTTTGTCGGCCTGGGAGCGAAGCACGCTGAAGCAGCCCTTCAGCAAAGTGATAAGGAGGGCTGCAGGCACTGTGAAAAGTTACCTCTGCGTGTGCTTCGCTCCCGGAAGGCTCTCTTCAATGAAGAGGGAGCCTTCATAAGCGGTCCTCATGGCACTGGTCCTGCTCTGTCCGAGGCAGAGTGGCGGCACTGTTCGTGGGATCGCAGCTCGATGTCCGTGATGTAGAACTGTATGAAGAGGAATCCAACATGGGTGAGTCCCTATCTCGATCCTCTACCACGGGATTGGTACTTCCCCTTGCCAAGGTGGCGCAGCGCTGCTCCTCTCAGGCATCCGAAGATAAAGAGATGGAGAGCACTGAGGAAGAGACTGCGGTCTAGTGGAGGTGGTGACTCGAGCCGTAGCCAAGTTAAACATCGACTGGCCGGCCGAGGTTAAATCTGAACCGCCAAAAAGAAAATTAGATGAAAGATTTCGAAGATGAAAGTGTGGCCACCACCTTCAAAATGGAGCCTTCCTTTCTTTCCTGACTTGCACACCGAAGTTGCAAGATCTTGGAAAAGGCTGTTCTCATCACGTTTGTTCGTTCCAGCGTCTGAGTTCTACGGAAATGTAACTGGAATGAACGAGAAAGACTATAAGGATGTTGTCTTGGGTAGAGCAGACGCTCGCAAGCTATATCCCTCCCGATCTGGCTTCGTCTTTGAAGGCTCCGTCCCTGCCCACGAACTCAGCAGCAGGTCAGGCTGGTGCGTGTCTGCACACCGTTGGGTTGTTACAGGCGTACCAAGACGACCTGCTGAAGGAACTGGACGAAGGCGAGTAAGTCAGTAGTGATGACATTAAAGAGCTTAGGAGGTCTGCTGATCTCGTTGTGCGCCATCAAAGAAACTGCCCATGCTATCGGCAGAATTATGGCACCAATAGTGGCTGCAGAGAGGCATCTATGGCTGACTCTGTCAGATATGAGAGAAAAAGTCTGCCTGATGGTGGCCCCACTTGCGTCTGAGGGTCTGTTCAGTGACGCTGTAAACATAGTCGTCGAAAGACACCAGAAGGCACGCAAGCAAGCGGCGGCGTTTCAATGGGTCCTGCGTACTGTAGAGAGTGGATACAAGATCCAATACGGACAAGCCCTGCCACAGTTTGCGGGTGTTGTTCATACAGAGCAGACTCTGGTGATGGAACACGAAGTCGAAACTCTCCTGAGGAAGGAGGCCATTGAGTTGGTCCCTCCTCACGGACAAGAGTGTGGGTTCTACAGCCGCTACTTCATAGTTCCAAAGAAGGATGGGGGGCTGAGGCCCATCTTAGATCTAAGGTTATTGAGCCACTGAGTTATGAATCTGAAGTTCAGAATGCAGAATGTAGAATCGATTTCTACTGGGGTCTCTCACTCCACCCTGAAGGTTTACGTGGCGGCTATATTGGCCTACCAGTCCTCACAACCCCTGGTAATACGCTTCATCCACAGTGCGCTGAGGTTAAGGCCACCAGTACGATCCCGGATACCAACCTGGGACCTGGCCACCAATTTGAGCCCATAGAGAAGATTTCAGATTGTTTGTCAACGATAAAGACCACACTTCTGCTAGGGTTGTGTTCTCTGAGGAGAGTAGGTGACCTTCACGCCCTCTCAGTGGCCCCTACACATCTCGACTTTGCGCCTGGCATGGCCAAAGCCTTCCTGTACCCGCGAGCGGGTTACAGTCCCGAAGTACCTTCGTTCACACCTCAGCCACTCGTACTACAGGCCTTCAACCCACCTCCCTTCAGGGAGCCTGGTCAGCAGAAGCTAAACTGTATGTGTCCAGTGTGAGAAAGAAGGGGCTTCCAGCAACCAAGCAGACTTTAAGCCGTTGGATTGACATCAATATGTCATATGAGTCCTCTGGTTTCCGGCCGATGGCTAGGAGTCAGAGCACACTCAACACACGGTGTGGCAGCCTCGAAGACCTAGCAGGGGTCTCCATGGCCAATATTTGTGATGCTGCTGGGTGGTCAACCCCTCACACATTCGTCCGATTCTCCGAGCCACTACAAGCTCATCTGTTCTCTCGCCCTAGCTGTGCACAATCACACACTAGGCAGGGATTTAAAAGTCTGGATGCGTGGGTATCTCGTTCCCATAGCGTATTGTCGATGCAGCACGGGTTTCTTAAAAGGAAAGTCTCAGGTTATGTATATAACCCTGTTCCTTGAAGGAACAAGATGCCGTGTCGCCAAACCACACTTTTTAGCATCCCCTGCTGGCGCTTCGCTGCATGACAGGAGCTTTAGATGTAACTGGTATAAGCATTGGATGAAGACAATGATGGAGGTGAGTATCAGAGAGCAGGATGATTTGCGGTTTGCGAGTGCAAATCAAGTCCCTCTTTCTCTTTACAGGATCGTTGGAGCTAGATCTGGGAGACAAACACAGACCACAAACACAGAATGTTCCTGGAACTTAGGAGGGATACTATAACAAAGAAGAACAAGTAGGTAGTTACAAGGTAAGTATTTCAGTAGTCGTAGTACTAGGAGCATACGGTTTAGTCCACTTCGTATAAACGTGTGTGGTTTTATGGGGTCTGTGATTGCTGTGATGATTAGATGTAGATGCAGTGATTTGAAATCAGAAGAGAGGGCACACTGTGTTTGGCTGGTGCAGAGTCTGGCAGATCTGTAACACAGTATGCATTTCGAAACTGAAGCTGTTTAGGACTACGTCTCATATCACCTGCTGAAATGTTCCTATTATTAATTAATAATTGTTCCTATTAATAAGTTGCTTTTTTTCCCCTTCCAAATGGGCAATCTAAAGAAATTAAATTAAGTTAATGTTTTCATTAATAATGTTTTTCTGTAATGGTTATATTTAATACCTGCTCACTTTTTAATAGATTTCAATTAATAAACAATACAATTTACCATGGATTTACTATAGTAAATATGTAGCTACCATGTTTTATTTTATTTGTACATATTTCCATTTGTATTGCCACAATGTTACTACACATTTTCACAAGAGGAGTATTAAAATGCATGAATGAATGTGCCGGTATTGCCCTAAAGAAATTTAACAATGTTGAACAGTTTGGCTAATTAAACAGTAAAAAGTGTTGACATTGTGATTTGAATATTAATTAAGAAGTTAAGAAGGCATAAATGTTATATCCAGGTTATGAATATAACCATGGTTCTTTTAGGGAACGAGATGCTGCGTCTCTGTACATTACTTCCGGCAACCCTGGCAGCGCAGTTCTTCATGACAAGAAGGTCTTACCTCGCATGTCTTTATAGCTTCCTGGTGCTTATTTCAGAAAGAAGGTTCAAACAACTCAGAGTTTAAACTTGAACTCTAAGTTGATCAACCCAGAGATTAAAACTCAAGAGTTTCGGTTTCAGAATAACTCAGAGTTAAGCGTGTCTAAAAAGCCATTATCAATGGAGTGCAATTTTTTTCTCCAGCTAAATTTTATGTGCTCATGCAAAGTTACAGCAAATATGAGCATATATTTATGTATAATAAAAAATAAGTAATGTAATGTGTGACGTTTATTGACTTTTTCACAATCTAGTTACAGTACATGTCCCTGTTGTCAGTGAGCTAATTATTTGAAGCTTATATTAATATTATTTAAGCTAATATAATTTTTTGCAGTAATATCAAAGGTAAAACTTAAAACTATGTTATTGATTCTAATTGTAATTGTCATGTAGGTGCAATCCTGCAGGTATTAAGAGAACATGGCAGCAGCTGAAAATGAAAATGTAAAAATATAATTCAATCAGGTAAGGTTTGAACATGTCATGTTTTTTTGTTTTTTAATACATACAGTGCATACAGTGGTCTTACTTACTCTGCATCCCTGATACAGAAAGCTTCCATTAGCAAAGAAATGTAAGAGAACGGCCACAACTGGCCATATTAGTGATGTAAGAATGGATTAGATTATGGATAGATGTAACTTAATTGATAGCAAAGAAAAACTTTAACCCTCAAACAAAAATGTAACGTTATGGGGTAATACGGTGGTTGCCCAAAACAATTATTTTACTTGTTATTTATGCAAAAAAAAAAAAAAAAACACTCTAATGGAGACAGGGAGCAAACCCTGGTCACCCGTGTGCTGACGCTGTAACCAAACCACTAGACCACGATTCAATGTTTAAATCAGTGCCCAAACATTACTTGACTTAAAGATAAAACTTGAGTCCAAGAAAAAAAAAAAAAAATTAGTTTAGTAACATTTTTTTGACAATTATCCCAGATAGCACAACCACACAACACCACCTTTAACGTTACAAGGGAAAGGACAAAAAGATCCATTCTGTGTCTCAAAATCCTTGCCCGACGTAAATGTAAATCTCTTTGAATTAATGCAGCCTCCTCATCTATGGGATCCTCCAAAAAAGGACAAGCCATTCTCGTAACTTTCTTGTCTGTTTGTGTCCGAAATGTGGGCATTGAATGACTAAAGCTACGGCGAGAAATACCGCTTCATCTTTAAAAAAGGGGAAGAGACTGATAGAAACTCTGAGTTTAGAGAATAAAACCTGCTCCCGACCAGGTTAGGTTCAGAGAGTAAGTTACCACGGCAACTGAGTCTGAGTAATAGTTACCTCTCTTTCAGAAACAGGCTTGAGGTTTGACAAACCTCCCTTTTTGAAACAGAAAATTCAGAGTTTCCCTTATCTCAGGGTTAACAAGCTTAGTTAAGTTTTCACTTAACCTCCTTTCTGTGACGCAGCGCCTCGTCCCCTAAAGCAACCATGGTTATATTCATAACCTGGAGATGATTTTTGTCATTAAAGGATGGATGTGTACGGTGAGTGTGATTTCACCAAGTCACATCCTTGTTGATCCTGGAACAACATTCCAATCAATGTGATTGGAAGTCAGTGATGGTAATGTATAATAACGAGAATTAAACTATTTATCAAATGGAGAGACGGACTCTGTAGTCAAGACAACAATAATCACTAGAAATCAGATGTCCCCAACTAAGCAAGACAGAGGCGACAGCAGCAAGAAACCAAAACTCCATCCATGAGAGAATGGAGAAAAAAAAACTTGGGAGAACCAGGCTTAGTTGGGGCAAGTTCTTCTCTGGCCGAACGCCCGGCACCTAATTTCCAGTTAAATTTTGAGCACGTCAGATTGTGTAAAGCACTTATTATGTCTGTGTTAGTGTGCATTGGTTGGCCGAAGTTTGTTTGCGCGGATTAAACCCAACCTCTTCTTGCCGATTGGTTGGCCGAAGTTTGTTTTTGTTGTGATGCACATCCTGTGCCCATAGTGTTTGTTTTGGTATTGTAGCCTCTGTTTTGTCTTTCGAGCCCGGGTTTTTTCCCAATGTATTCCGAAGGCAGACAGCAAGATGAAGAGGTGATGCATACGGTTTGAGATAAAAATTAAATCGAGCTAAAATCCTGCAACATCACATAGAGCACCTTTAAG
>JAUCNO010000318.1:11614083-11629007 GCA_032353835.1 Enteromius viviparus
CAGCAGTCTGCTGTGTATCTCATCACCCCGGTAAGCAGGGAGGGGACCAGAGCATATTACAGTGTCTGACATCGTACAATAAAGAGAAGGTAAAGGTTAATGGTGGCCTCCTTGGCCGAGATTGTACCTGCTTACAGTTCATTGCAGCTAGTCTCTGTCACCTTACAAGAGTTATACTTCCTCGTGGCCTGTACTTAGCCTGACAGCACTTTGACAGGCCCTGTGACCGGCTCAGAGCAGGATCACCATTCCAGGACTTCCTTGAGCAAAACCAGCTGATGTGCAGGTTTCTGGGGAAGGTCTAGGGTTCTCACAGGCAGATGAGAGGTTTTTGCAGCCACTGGCAGAGCCTCCCTAGCATCCACAGGGGAAATTGACAGCTCAGGAGGCTGTGCAATCACCAGCGGTTCCTCCCTTACCTTCCGTGGAAGCAACTGACACCCCCCAGAGATGTGCAGCCACCAGCAAAACCTCCAGAGACTCTACGGTAGGAACTGACATCCCTGGAAGCCATGCAATCACTGGCGGTACCCCAGGTGAATCAGGAAAGTCGACCGACTCCAGCGGATCTGGCAACGGTGACTCAGAATTCTCGGTACACTCTGGAGGAGCTGGCCACGGCAGATCAGGATCATTGACACACTCCGGCCACGGCGGATCAAGCTCACGGACTACGAGTGGCCTAGGTGGGTCGATCCCCGTCCCACCTCTCCCCCTTTGTGACCCAGGTACTGCTGCCCCTCCCCCAAAATTCTTGGGGAGGCCTCCCGCCTGTACCAACCCCGGGTAACAGAGTGCTTCTGGGAAGGGATGATCAGGGGACCACTCTGGATTGGATTCAATGCTGGTACCCGATAGTGGCACTCCTGGTCGTGGAACTGAATCCGACTCCTTGGACCATGATTCAGGGCTAGACCCCGACTGATGCGGACTGGGAATCGCGAGGTTTCACATGATTATCTTGACCCTGACTGGTATTTATACAGGCGTTAATGAGTGGTAGATTGAAGAAAAACAAGGAACAGCTGTGAAGGAGAGGTGCATTCAGGGAGATTGAGTTCAGTATAAGAATGAGAGAACAGAGTAAACATGAAGGGAGTGTCCTCTGGAGGCGCTAGATGGCATAACCGGCTGGGAACGTTACACTACTAGTGGTCTGTACCATAACACCATAACCATTCAGTAAAGACTAATTAATGTAATCCTTCGTGCTCAGGGAGTAGAGCGCAATGAACAATGTGTAAATATGCAAAGTGGTGGGGCACTAGGACTGAGATAGAGAACTGCTGCTATCAGTTAATAGTATAATGTTAAGTGTTAATGTAGTACCTATTACTTGTTGCATAGTTACTTATTAACAACAGACGATTATTCTAATTATTACTGATGTGTGCTGGTTGGAGTGCCCTCTGTTGGAGCCAGAGGGAACTCCAGCTGAAAATCATGACAGTGATCTCTCTGTACTTCTCAAAGTTTTGATTGCCCCTGGTGTCATCAGCGTTTATTTTTATTTTTTTTGCCTTACTGTGTTTGATCTTAGTCTGCTCTTGACCTTGATTCCTGCTGCCTGCCTGCCTGGATTCTGCATATGTCTACCTGTTCGCTGTTTACTGACCTCTGCCAGCCTGACTTTGATTAATAAAGCCTGCTCATGGATCCAAACGCCTCTGATACTTTGTTACAGTTATACATTACCATTACTCTATTATCCTGTTTGATAATGTTCAGTGATTTGCTACAATCTGCATTGTTAAAAGCGCTATATCAACAAATGTTACTACTTGATTGATTGATTGGCCATTATTTAGCAATGTCTTTGCTACTGAGCTTGATCCAGTTCAATCCACACTAAGCAAAAATAATCAACCCATAAAACGTAATCCTTGTGAAGTAGACATACAATAATCTACGATTTTTACGAATTTTTTTTTTTGTTTTGTTTTAATAGCAAAAAAGAAGTAAATCATATACAATGTCATTTGTAAAACATGGTGAAACAGTTTGACAGCATGGGTCTGCATGACTTTCATTGGCACTAGGTGCCAGTCAAATGGAACAAGGTTGATTCTGTGGCGGTTCATAGTACAAATAGACCATAACCCCCACCATGCAGAAAAAGCAACCCAGAAGTTTTTGAAGAAAAAAAAAGAAATATTCTGCAAAGTCTGTTTTTTGATCTCAACCCAACTGAGCATGCATTTCATTTGCTGAAAACAAAACTAAAGGAAGAAAGATCTACAAGCAAACAACAACCGGAGTCAACTGCAGTGAAGGCCTGACAAAGCATGAACCCAGCTTCTCAATTCCAAGAACGCAGAGAATGGACTTACAGAGTCCAATAAATATAATTTAACTTTACAAACAAATGTTACTTGTAAACTTATTAAAACATTTTATTCTATTAGATGGCCTATTAATATCATATAATTGTAAAGCATTATGGGCCGGTTTCACAAACAGGAATTAGCTTAAGCCAGGACTAGGCATTAGTTAAATTAAGATTTAAGCAACTTTTACAAAAATGCCTTATAAGAAAATATTACAGGTGTGCATCTTAATACAGAACAATGACACAGACATGTTTTAAGATATGTCTAAGATATATCTGAGAAAGCTCAAACATGCAATTTAGTCTGGGACTAGCTTAAGCCTTGTCTTGTAAAACTGGGGGTTAATATGCTAATAAAAATCTCCTCCAGGTCCTGTAAATTTATTAAAAGTATTTGCATAGGATTCTCAACAAATTATATAATATTAAAAATGTCCCTGTTGTTAGTTTTAGTGTTGGTACAACAATCTTCAGTAAAAAAAATAAAAATAAATATAAATGCCATCATGATGATAATAATCATCATAATTTAAAAAGGTAAAGGTAAAAGTAACAGTGCATTTATGTTTTACAAAATTCTTCACAATTATTTTGTTTTATTATGTTACACTCACATGCCTCTTGAGTGTTATTTACCCATCAAATGTTTTTTAGAGTTCTTGTCTGGTTTAAATAAAATAATGTAGCATTTAGGAATAAATATGCAAAATAACATTCCATATGTGGAGGCTAAAATGGCAAATATTTCCACTGCTACTGTGAATTTTCCAGGAGAACTAACATAAGCAGGTATGAAAGCAATCCAAACAGCACAAAATATGAGCATACTAAATGTGATAAATTTGGCTTCATTAAAATTATCTGGGAGTTTCCGAGCCAGAAAAGCCAAAAAGAAACATAGAATAGCAAGCAGTCCAATATAACCTAACACAGCCCAGAAACCCACAACTGATCCCACATTACACTCTAGAATTATCCTTTCTTTGAAGTATTTAAGATTTTTAAATGGAAAAGGTGGAGATATTGTTAACCAAAGCACACAAATAAGCACTTGTATGAGAGTAAATGCAAAAACACTCAGTCTTTGTTGAGGAGGGCCAAACCATTTCATCACATTACTTCCTGGAAGTGTAGCTCTGAAAGCCATTAAAACCACTATTGTTTTTCCCAAAACACAGGAGATGCAGAGGACAAAAGTGATCCCAAATGCTGTGTGACGCAACATACAGGACCACTCAGTGGGCCGACCAATGAAAGTAAGTGAACAAAGAAAACACAACATCAGTGAAAATAGGAGCAGAAAGCTTAATTCTGAGTTGTTGGCTTTCACTATTGGGGTGTTTTTATATTTGAAAAATATGACTGCAATTATTATTGTTACAAATGCACCAACAACTGAAATAGTAGTGAGCAAAATCCCCATGATCTCCTCGTAAGACAAATATTCTGTTTCCTTCTTAACACATCCATCGTTTCGAATATTTGACCAGAAGTCTTGATGGCACCGCAGACATGTTACAGAATCTGTTTGTAATGAATGATGAATTTAATAATTAAATAACAGGAGAGAGAAATATATATTGTATGTGTTTCTGTCTTGTTTTTTGTTTATGAATATGGTGATTTAATTTTACCTGTAGTGTTACTGATCTCTCCCTCTGTACATGGTATGCAGTCATAACAACATATAGGTTTTCCTTTTTTCACAGCCCTCCTTGTGCCAGGGGGGCAGCTCTCACTGCACACAGACACCGGCACCTGTAACAAATATACAGTATAGGCATTTCCATTTACTTATAGAAACTGTTATTCAGTAAATACATTTTTATTGTTCTCCTGACCTTTGTGGAATTATTTGGCCATAAAATTGAAGGCATATTGACAGCTAAACGATCTAACCCCAGAAAAGAAGCATCATAAAGCCCAACGGTAACAAATTCATAGTGTTGTTTTTTACTTGGCTGCCAGTTTATAATGTCATATTTTGCCACTGGATCACCATTTTCATCAAAGTAAACTTCCTCACCATCTTTCGTTTTGAAATGCACCTTTTTTAGGTGCTTCAGAAACTGAAGGGGGAAAAAAATTACAAAATATTCACTTAATAAAACGTTTGACATGGCAAACAGTACATCTCAACAAAATGGCATATATACAGTACATATAGTGTCCTATGTACAGCCTTAGAGAATTTTAAAATGTATTTAGTGGTATAAATAAAATAGTGTTAACCCACTGTTGAAGGATCTGGCTGATTATTTGAGACACACTTTTCTTTGCATCCCAGTAGATCATGAAGTGTATGAGCAACAGCATACACTCCTTTATACACATTGCTGAAGATGGGCATGAGTGACATGTCTGTAAATAAATTTTGCACTTGAGACAGTTCCTCGTTGCCAGTACATGGCGTTGTGGACACAGAATCATTCTTAGTTGAGTATTTACACTGAAACAGGGCTTCCCAGAACTCAGTAAAAATAGCACCTCCGGAAGACTTCAATGGTTTTATATCTAGAATGAATTCTTGCAAACCTGTCACTTGTGTTTTGGGTATAGCCAGGCCAATTGCTCCTTGTAGAATGTGGTGCTTATCCATACTTGCTATGACTGAATCAGATATCCAGGCTTCGGTGCCTACCCACTGGTATCCAGTAATATTGTATTCAACAAATTTATGCAGCAGAACCTCCAAATCCCAATGAGCAAGAAATCCCACAATAACTCTTGAAGTAGAGCTTTTGATTTGCTCAATTATCCTTATTACTTTATCTTCAGGGTAGGTTCTGAAAAACGGAAGAGAATATTCCAAACAAATACCCATCTGTTCAGCCACCTTTGTAAAAGTGGCCATTCCACTATTACCATAATCATCATCTGTTCTTAATGCTCCCACCCAAGTCCAGCCAAAGTGTCTAACCAGTTCTGCCAGTGCTCTGCTCTGGTAGTGATCACTTGCAATAGTTCGAAGGAATGAGGGATATTTGACTTTGTCACTAAGGCATTCACAGGTAGCATAGTGGCTGATCTAAGAGATTAACATACACAAAAGCAATATGATGTTTAGACAAAACATCCAATGTAATTACATTAATTGCATTCAACAGCATCTATTATTATTTATAACAGTTTGAAATGTTCATATAATTTTGAAGCACTCTATTGTGATAAATGTAAAATGTGACATATAAAATCATACCAGTGGAAGCTTGAATGGCCCAATACTCTTTGATATCGCCATGCACGCTGATGAAGTTGTGTCCCCAATAATAGCTTGCACTTCAGCGTGCTTTGTGCAGGGCCCTTCAACAGACATTTTTTCATACCCATTTGCAAGGGCCATAGCTGCTCGAACCCCGACCGCCACTGATCCACATGTGTCGTAGACCTTGTAGCCTAATGAGACCCCAGGTAGCAAAGTGGAACTGTTATTAATTTCCTCTATTGCGAAGAGCATGGATTGTGCGTACTGGAAGTCTCTAAAATTAAGACTTTTTTTTTTTTTTTTTTAAGAAAAAACAAAAAAACAGAATAAATCCTTTTACATAGCACTTGTATTTACAAAATCTTGTTGTGCAATTTATTTGCTCCTACTTACCTGATGCACTTCAGTGGAGGTGGCATAATAGAATATGTCAGTTGCCTGATTTCCCAGCTGCTATGGAAAGAGAAAACCCCTCCAACTATAATATCCCCATCTTTCCATAGCTCAGGGTGTACAGGCTCCCCTCGCAGAGTACAAACAGTTTTGTTAGCTTTAGAGAAGGTCATGATGGCTATTACCATATGCAGCAATGCAAACAGTGACTCCATCCACCCATTTAATAGATACTATCATATGTCAATTGAGTCAGTTCTGAGATTTCAGCTAATACAAGGACTTTGAGATTTTTATAGACATCCTGTAATCTGCAGGGAAATTACACATGTTGACCTCATTTGAAGGAGGTGCTACATTTTGCCTGATCAGAGTTTGCTGCTGCCATTTTGTAAGCTGTAGCCTTAGGTTGGTACGTGTGAAAATGTTTGCTTATTAAACATTTTTAATAACTTTTAATATTTTTCAGCTGTGTGAGCACACAGTTGTATAATATAAAGTTATAATATAAAGGTTACTGCAAATAGCGTATTTATACAGGTATATACAGGTGAAACATAGTTCTTAATAGAAATGTTATGTAAATAGCAGCCTGAGCCAGACTTAGGCCTTCACTTTTTTGCCTTCTGCTAAAATAGGTGCACTACACATATCATAAAGACAAGTTTGACACATGCACACTATAACTGCTTTGTAATACTGTATCTGACCTGTAAAGAACAGCATGGGCTTAACATCATTCCAAACTCAAGATCAACTTGCAAAGCAGGAAGTATATCTTTAGCTCTCCTCGACATCAACCCTACTGATGATGGAACTTACAGTATGTCATGCATATTAGACAACTGGGCATATAAGTACTAAAAAATAATTTGTTAAAGAATAGTGATAACATTTCACTTTATATGTTCTTCTTTTTTTTAAGGGATGCCGTTTTGAGTCTTGAATTGATAACCTGATAAAACTGGAAACAATGAAAAATAGAAGTTTGTCTATTTATTTTAAGATTTAATTAACCTGCTGAGCAGTACGGTCCCACACATGGGATTTTTCTTTCTGTGCCCCTAGAATTATGGTCACACATATGGGATTTAGAACGTTGGCTGACATCGCATAACTGCCAAATTCAAACTGGGCTTTTGTGCGTTTGCTGGCGCTGAGCCAAAGAGAGACATGCACTGTGCTTGTCATATTATAACAACTGTGCAGTGTTCTTACACACAGAAATCTATGTAAGCAACATTAACAATCCATTCAAATTTAATTTGCCAATGTGTTTTATTCAGATCAGATACACATAGTGTAAGTAGCTATAAAGTTCAATCTATCCTTCATTGAGATCTCCAGCCACTTACTATCATGTATTTTAGGAGAAATTGATGAATTTGCATGCTGTTAATCCGCTTGACAGTAGTCTCTGAACTGCAGCTCGAACAAACATGGGGGTGCCCATCTTATGTTACAAATAACTTATGTTATTTATAAAGGTGTATAATCGACAAAACCCTAATTTGCACATATTTCCGAATCGGAATATCATATCTTTGATAACATGGTAAGCAAGTTTGTGAATATTTGAAATACAAGAGGAAAAACTAAATAAAAGCGATCAATCCATCATGCAGCATTATTGTGGTCGGGGTGTATCATGACACGATGACACGTCGTCATCGTGTAATTTTGAGTGGCTCAGTAGTGCGGTATGTAGTAGTACCATGGATATATGAACGGTAACACTACATACTATGTGTGAGTGTATGTTATGAAGAAACAAGGCCATTATTCTGAAACCATTGTAACCAATAAAACCTACGGTGGCCGAGAAGTGCAAAACACAACAACAAATCGCAACACAAAAAAACTAATCTGAAAACGAATAACAAATCCAGAATCAAAATTACAAATTAGAAAACGCAATATAAAATCTAAAAACAAAACAGCAGACCATAAAACAAAACAACAACTCCGGAAACAAAATACTGTAGTAAGTAAGAAACCACAACGACAAACAAGAAAACAAAACGACAAGTCAAAAAACACAACGACAAATCAGTCAAACCGTAAAAGGCAGGTATTTTGCGTGACCGGCAGAGTCCCCGTTGATTGGACGGAACTCTTCTGAGCCTGTGTACAAATCAACATGGTACACATCATGTTTTCATTGCTAATATTATAAGTGTAAAACGAGAAAGAGAAACCTTACAAAAAAGAAAACAAGCAAATAGTGTAGTTGTCACAGTTTTTGAATTCCTTTACGGTTATGTAGAAGTGTGCAGCTTATAGTTAGGTTTTGTGGATAACTGCATACTAACACTGTGAGGCATGATGCTTTGTTCAATGAGCAGTAGCTCTGGTAATGCTAGTGCAGTATCTTCCAGCATTTATAAAAGCATTTTCTTTTTATAGCTGTCTAGCTGGGTTTGTGTGTGTATTTTGTTTTATTTTTTTCTACTACTCAGGTAGTGCAGTGGCTGTGATCTTGAAGCCTGGTCTCTGGATTATTCTGTTCTGGCAGAGAGCATACAGTTAGCTCTATCTTGCTTTGTGGAGATAAATATGATGGAAGTTGAAATGGTTGTTGTCAATGAGCCAACCTCCTTCCTCGCCCCCATGTATGAGAAATTATTGGAGATTATGACCACATGCCTACATCATGAGAACAAAGAATAAAATGTTCTTGGCCTGCCTTGTTTGTCATTCCTTATAAAGTTATGCCTAAATCATGGGGATGAATAAACATGGTTTACCTAGCTAAATTATTGAATGACTTTAAACAAGCAGGTGGATATACCTAGAATCTCTCTAGATATATTAAAATAACATCCCCCTGGATGCCTCTGTTTCACCTTCTGGGCCTTTCATGGTCAAGACACTACATCCACAAACACAAGAATCATACGTGAACCGATGCCCTCACAAATGCAATAAACACATGAGCTTCTTACATGCAAATGAACAGAGTGAAACATCATATTTATTTAGTCGCTTTTTACCAAAGTGACATGCATTTTACAATAGCACCAACTGTTAATGCCTTATCCTTATGTTTACACACACACACACACACACACACACAAACACACTACAGCTAGCTTATGATTCACTTGAGAACTTTAAAAAAAAATGTAGAGTCAACTCTTTAAAATATTTTATCTCCTCCGTCTGGCTTTTTAAAATCATATTTATTTATTTATTTTACAACTCAATGTAATTAGTATTATGTTAATTGTTGTTTTAATCTTACTGTAGATTTACATGTAAGTGTGACGAGACATTTCAAGCACTGACAGCTCATATTTTACACATTTGAGAACATCAAATTTGTTTTTTCCATTGTTTTTTTGTTCTTGTTGTTTTGTTTTACTATATATCAATAATAAATAAGCATTTTAATCAGATCACCCTTGAAGAAGCTTTACCCATTAAAAGTTTTTTAGAATTCATTTCTGGTTTTAGTAAAATTATGTAGCACTTAGGAATAAATATACAAAACAACATCCCGTAACTTGAGGCTAAAATAGCAAATATCTCCACTGCTACAGTGAATTTTCCAGGAGAACTAACATAGGCTGGGATAAATGTGATCCATACAGCACAGAATATGAGCATACTGAACGTGATAAATTTGGCTTCATTGAAGTTATCAGGCAGTTTACGAGCTAGGAAAGCCAGAATGAAGCACAAGACAGCCAGTAGGCCAATATATCCCAGCACAGCCCAGAAACCAACAGCTGAACCTGGATTACACTCAAGAATAATTTTGTCTTCATAATTACTTATGTTTTTGTAGGAAAATGGCGGTGATATTGTTAACCAAATCACACAAATAAGCACTTGTATAAGAGTAAAAGCAAAAACACTGAGTCTCTGTTGAGGAGGCCCAAACCATTTCATGACATTACTTCCTGGAAGTGTAGCCCTGAAGGCCATTAACACAACAATTGTTTTTCCCAAAACACAGGAGATACAGAGGACAAAAGTAATCCCAAATGCTGTGTGACGCAACATACAGGACCATTCAGTGGGCCGACCAATGAAAGTAAGAGAACAAAGAAAACACAAAGTAAGTGAGAAGAGTAGCAGGAAGCTCAGCTCTGAGTTGTTGGCTCTTACTATTGGCGTATGTCTGTGGTAGAAGAAAATCAGACCAACTGTGACTGTGAGACATCCACCACACAAAGAGAATGTCACTAGTACATTACCCATTAATTCTTTAAATGTAAGGAATTCAGTGTTTTTGAGTTCACATCGTGTTCTGTTTCCATTTGATTTGTACTCAAGTGGGCATGGAACACATGTTACTGCATCTGAAAGCACAGAAAATTAAACAAGAGGGAAACAATATTATTTTAAGACAATGCCATACAATCAATCATACAGATTTTGGGCTGACCAGACATAAATATATGTGTCACTTTCAATAAGAGTTATGTGTCACTGTTAATAAGAGGATTGTCCATCTCACTTGTGGTGTTGCTGAACTCTCCATCTGCGCAGTCAATACAGTCAAAGCAACAAATGGGTTTTCCTTTCAGAAAGGCTCTGCGAGTGCCGGCAAGGCAGGTCTCGCTGCATACAGACCGAGGGACCTAAAACACACACGCACATACATACACAAAGCAAAAATATACATAAACATTTAGAGCTATTAAGCAAAAAGCTTGCTATATTAATGTATGAATGTACTTATTTATTTACATTAATAGCTACATACATACTTACATTTCTCTGGTTTCCTGCCCAGATTGGATCAATGTTATCTTTCATTTTAATCTGTTGTCCTTCTGGCTTGGATGCATCATACAAGCCAATTGATTCAAATGTTATTAGTCCTTCATAGTTTATCTGCCAATTAACCAGAGTGTAACGTGCAACTGGGTCACCACTCTGATCAAAGCAAACACTTTCTCCATTTTTGGTTGTAAAGTTCACTTGAGTCAGATAATGCAGCACCTATACCGAATGGGGATATAATAATACCCATAGCCTTTGAATACCAGTTTTAAATTACAGAAAATTACAGAGCGGAATGTCAAAAGAACACACCTGCCAAGGCTGTATTGCCCCTTTCTCTGCACACGTTTTATTTGGGAATGGCCCTTTCCCATTGTCACAAGTCAGCAGTCCTTCTATAGCATGGGCAACCGCATACACTGCCTTGTAGACATTGTTTAGCAGACTAGCATCAGACACATCTGTGAAACGTGTGTTCGTGTTTGCTAGAGTTTCCCATCCATTGCATATATTAGAGGCATTGTCTGTGTTTGGTTTTAAAATGCAATTAAAGACACTTTCCCACAGCTCAACCAGTCCAGTGTTACCTGGTGTCGAGGAGGGACGGCTACTCGCAATAAATTCCTTTAATCCATGAATATATGCATTTGGCACAGCAAAGCCTATTGCTCCCCCTACCACAGCATAATTCATAGGGGTTGCTACATATCTGTATGTGATCCAACCCTCACTTCCAACCCACTGATAGCCAGTGACATTTTGGTAGTAAAGCTCTTTTATCAGAATGTCCAAATCATTGCCATCTGCAAAAGCCACTATGACTTTAGATGTTGATTTTTTAATAATTTCTATGACTTCCAAAAATTTCTCTCTTGAATCAGTTCTGTAAATGGCCACAGAGTATTCAACACAGATGCCCTCTTTTTCGGCTGCTTCTAGAAAAGTGGACATTCCATTGTTGCCGTAGTCCCCCCTGCTTCTCACAGCCCCAACCCAGGTCCAGCCAAAATACCTGACTAGTTTAACTAGAGCTCTGCTCTGGTAATAATCACTGGGAATAGTCCTGAAGAAGGATGGATACTGTTGCCTATTACTGAGACATGCGCAAGTTGCTGAATGGCTAAGCTGAAAAAAACAGTAAAGAATTGATATTATTAAGCGTCCATTAAAACTCTGGAAGGGTTAGTGTCTGACAATGGAAAAGTGTGCTTTTGATGATAATGACAATTGTATAGTGTTTCAACATGGATAAACATTAACATAATTGTATGTTATTCCTTGAGCCTAACAGTTTTTTGTTTTTTTTTACATTTTGTCTTTATTTAATAAAAAGAAAAATAAGCATTGTACATTTGCCTTACCACAGGGATTTTAAATGGACCCAGGGTCCTTGCAATGTCTATGGTAGATGTTGATGTAGTTTCTCCAATCACAGCTTGTACAGTAGAGGGACTTACACAGCTATCCTCTGCTTCCATTTTCCCATTCATCAGAGCTAGTGAAGCTCCAACTGAGAGAGGGATGCTTGGGCAAGAGCCGTAGACACGATAGCCAAGCACAAAGCCAGGAAGAAGATCTGTGCTGTTGTTTATTTCTTCAATGGCAAAGATCATCGTCATTGCATACTGCAACTCTCCAGGATCAAGTCTGAAAAGGGATGTGTATATATCACAGCAAAGTCTCTTGCATTACTTGCTATTCTGTCATTATATTAATTAAAAATATTTTTAAATAAGCATTTAAGCATTTTACAATAGGTAATATAAAATGAGTGTATTGTCACTATCTTACCCATTACATCGGATGTTTCCTGGACTGGCTGTAAGCATTGGATTTACACCAACTGGATTTTGGTGGAATGAAAAAATGCCCCCAATAGAGATATCACCTTCTTTTGAGAAATGAAGGAGTTCATCTGTCCCATAAGCTTTACATTTAGGTTGTTCAGCACTCACAGAATAAGCGATAATCATCATAATATCTGCAAGTAACAACATGACTGTGCAGTACACAAATGCCTTGCTTAAGTTGAGGCTGTGTTGATACATACAATTGGTTGATATATAACGCAGCGTGTAACATTTGGCTTCATATAAAGCATGTTTACCATGCCTGGCCAATAATACAAGTAATTAAGATGACTGACAGGAAAAGAGTTCAATAAACTATGTTCTTCTTAGGTCCAATCCTTAACCTCCTTATCCATCAGTAATTCCAAAAGGACAGTGAAAAAAAGTTATACTTAGCAAGATTGATATATATATATATATCAGGGGTGTAACGGTTCACAAATCATGGTTCGGTTTGATACAACACAGTGGTGTCACGGTTTGGTTTTCGATAGAGCAGAAGAAAAAAAACGAATTATTATTATTTTTTTTTCACATTTTTATTTATTAAAACTAACATAAAAGTATGATTTTTTTTTCCTAGTATGAGGGTGTTTGAGGGTGGGAGGGGCAGACAGTACATTGCCTGTCCCATCGTTTGGCCTGCCTTGTTGACTTTATTCTCTCTTTTTTTTAAATATAAAAGTATTAGTCTGAATCGTTCAGTTTGTAATGCATACCGAAAGCCTCGTAACGAAAGGTTCAAGACACGTATTGTTAAACCCCTTATATACTGTATATATACACTGTACTGTATATATGAAATATACACACACACACACTACACAAGTCATAGCTGCCTAATTTGTAAAGGAGAGGATGCATTCTTAGATGCATTGGAGAAAAAAAAAAAACTTTTTAAACATGCAGAGCATAATTTTAAACCAGCATAACTCTGCCCTCTTTAAATAAAATAGCTGATAAAATAATGATGTGATGCAAGCACAAACATATAAACACCTGATGCTCACAAAAGTAGTGCCTCTGTGCATTTCTCAAACTCACCAAAAACAATATATCATCATTGTCAGAAAAAAAGAGATAAAAGTAAAGTATAACATTTGTACAACAGCTTGTCACTGGGGCAGCAGCCAGGGACATGTTTAAACATTCTTTACAGCAAATCAGTATATTAGTATTAAAAGAGTCTTAGGGGCATATTGCTACTGTATTATGCAATCTGCATTTATCTGTTTATTAATTTTATTAAAGTAAAATCACTTAAGCAAACCATTAAACACAGCTAACAGCCATAATTTCAAATATTAAATAATTAAGTAAAGCATAGTTTGATTAATGCTTTACAAATATTTATCCGAGCCTTACTCAGTCAAACTATGCTTTACTTAATCAGAAAATTTGAAATTGTGCATTGAGAAATTGGGATTGGCACGTAATACTGAAGAAGTGTTTTTCTTCTTGTTTCTTTCTTTTTTTTTTTTTGGCTCTCTTCTTCTTGTGTTAAACAGCTTTAACCAGCAGATGTCCCCACTGTCCTTTGAAGCTGTGAATTAATTTGAAAAGTGTCTGCTTCCTGTTTCCTGACCATCAGAGTTTTAGGAATGGAGTGAAAACAATACACTGTCAATTAACTGGGCTAGAAACCCACATCAGAACCATCAAAGTGAAAAAGAGGCCATAGTGAGGATATTTGAAATACAGCTCATTCTGGACTTATGTTTGCCACAACACCAACAAAATCTATTGTATTATTAGGAAACAAAACTGCTGAAAGGAGAGATAGATTTTCAATTGAATAATTTAGTGGAAGTTTTGATCTATTTGAAAACATGAATTTGAGTAAACTTTTAAAGAAAATTGAACTCAAATGCACAAACCAAAGACACTAAGACAAAGACACTAACACAAACTTAAACTCACACCATGTCTTATATTTCTTATTAACAGTTAGTTCCTGTCCACAAATCTAATAGGTGTATCAGCAAGGGGACCTTTTACTGTATTGTTTCTCTTGTGTATAGAGAAGAGTTCCCCAACCCGGTCTTTAAACATCTGTTTTGAATTACAGCAAATTACAGAGTGGAAGATCAAAAGAACACCTGTCAAGGCTTTATTTTCAATCTCTTTTGTTTGCGTTTGGATTTTGAGACACTTTCCCATGCCTCAACCAGTCCTGTGTTACCAGTCACATAAATAAACATTATACTTTATTTTTTGCCAGCTCCTGCCAACATTTTTTATTTTATATTTATTCAGTCTGTTGAGCATAAAACATTATATTTTACACACTTTATTCTCTCTTTTTTTTTCAAATATAAAAGTATAAGTCTGAATCAGTTGGTTTGTAATGCGTACCGAAAGAAAGCCTCATACCGAACGTTCAAGACACATATTGTTAAACCCCTAATAATAT
>JAUCNO010000318.1:11688497-11700316 GCA_032353835.1 Enteromius viviparus
CTCAATATGTATTCTTTTGTGAATGTTCAAGCTGTTCTGTCTGTTGGTCTGCTTGTAAAAGGTATCCAAAAGGGGTTAATTTACGACATCCTGTGTCGTTGTGGAATTCTGCTCATGTTTCAATGTTCTGATCGAATCTTACATCTCTGATTCAATCTGATGCACTACAGGATGAAACAGTGGTTCTCACCGCAAGCAGCCACACCTCCTCCCAAGCAGCCGCTCACCCCTCGCCTTGCTCCTCCTGGCCTCCCGCCCAAACCGGATTAGCCGCCTGCCACGGACATTCAGTTCACCAATGTTGCCCCGGACATTCTCACAACCCCGTCCCCAAATCTTCCTCTACCTCTATTCCTTCCACTTTCAATCTTTCTTCTTTCCCCGCTGTCTATTCCACTTCATGCACCTGTTGCCACACTCACTCCTCCAGCTCAGCCACTTCTTCTTCGGCCCACCCCCTGTTCACCCTCCGTTCAGCCAGATCCCTTCCAGCACCCCCTAATGCCCCAGTGCTGGATCCCACACCTTTGTGTCCCTCTCTCCGTGCTCAAATCTTAGCAGGTGTAGATATTGATTTATTCTCCCTTCTTTCTCCTCTCACACCCCCGTCTGCAGACCGCCAAGTTGAGTGCGGAGATTTTCATGTGTCCTTCCGTAATTCCCTTACAAATTCATCCCGCATTCTGTCTATTCCTGATTTCATAGTTACTTTTAACCGTTATTCCGAAATCATTTGCTCTGAATACCCCAACCGCAGGCGCGAGCTCAGTGATTATATGGCTTTAATCGCTGAGCTCGCGCTGTCTTACAGGCGGTATTCACGCTGAATACGCCTATTATCTGCCAAATGCGCTATTCGCATAGCGCAATGGAATGAATGCCCCTATTGGGGAGCTTTAGACCTTGAATTGCATAACAGAGTATTCACAGGCTGCCGTAACATCACATGCGCAGTCTGCAGATTGGTCTCACACTCCTCTGTCACCGGCCCTTATTTTATCACTTTCACTGCACCCCCTCCTGAATCTTCTCCTGTAACGAAGCAGACTCCAAGCCAGAAGGTAAAATCAAACAATGGGTTTATTAACAATTGGGGAAAACCAAACTAAGGTAAGCAAACTCAAATTCATCCTATACTGGGTATTAATCAAATAACTGAAAGACTTTATGTTTTCCTTGAAGGTAGACAGACAGACGTTGACAGCCACACACCACAGGAGTCAAGATGTTGGAGACGATGATGACAATGGAGCCAAGGGAAGGATCACGGAGAGTTCTGGAATAAGAGGTAGAGAGCATTGACTGTGACTGAGCTGTGGTGTGTGCTTAGAACTGGTGCTGATTAGTGCTGGGGATTCGTGGCGGGTGAGTAGAACAGGTGAACGCTGGGTGACTGTGAGGGTGGAGCCTGGTGTAGAGCCTGGTGTGGATGTTACATCTCCTCCCCACTCCACTAGTTATTTTCCTAAAATTCCTTCTCTTCTTTCAGTTTCTTCAGTAAAAATGTCTCATAATGGATCTCTCCTCTCTGAATAATTGGCTATCCCTAGCATCTGTAACATATTTTAAGCTCATTAAGGGAAATATATATATATAATTACTATTAATTATTATTAATTGCAGTTATTTATATTAGCTGCCAGTAGTACCTGTAGCAGAATTGCCATCAACTAATCTGTTCGTTCAGCGAACACATAGTGTATTTGAGAAGGTATATTTTCTTGGCCACAGAAAAATGTCTTCTTACAGTATTACTGCATTAGAGCATGTAGCAGGGGTCACAACCATAAAGAGACATTACTTTGCAAGGCAGAATCAGAAACTCATGTAATTTGTGCAAAAGTTTTATTAACTCTGTTAATTCACATGTATAAATACATTCACACTAAAGGGGAAGTGCAAAGCAAGATTCTGGTTTGAAAGCTTTTTGTAACCTGGTGAGGTCACACCTCCTGTAGGTCAAAGACCAATGGTGCGTTGATTGCTTGGAGGGAACATTTTATGACCCTTTGTTCTCAACATGCCAATTTGCCTCCACACTGGATTGGTGAATCAAGATACAAATTAGAACAGATTTTTAAAACACTGAACATTGCAGAGATATCAACATTTGAGATACACTCTTGAGTTAGTCTGAAGACGAGTCCTTAGATACCAAGCATGACATGTGTGATCTGGCGAGGTGGTGTTTAGATGTTAATTTATCAAAAACATGTATAAAACCGTGTACCTTAAACAGTACAATATACCAGGACAACGACAATATACACTATAATAAGTGTTCTATGATATGATAAGTGTTTACTCAAAGGAAATTTTCCTGTGAATTAATTTAGGGAAAAGTCCATTGTCTTTGCAAAAGGAGGACTAGTTGAGTTGAGTTCACAATTCCTTTGAGCAATAAAACTAATCTTTATCAGTCGGTTGTCATGGCAATCAAAGGCCTGGCTTGCCCCCCCTGGTGTCTTAACTGTCAGTCGGGGGATGTCTTTGAGCTTTGCCTTTGGGCTTGGAAAGCAGTATTAAAGTCGCAGTCCGCCTAACTTTCGGCTGTAAAAGCAGCCCGAAAATTTTCGACACGCTCCAACAGAGGCCATCTGTTGGATTCTGTGTAATAACCACGACATCCCTCACGTCATTCACCTGCTAGATGATTTTCTGATCGTATCCCCCACAATCTGCCAACCGCTTTTCAGCTGTCAAAAGCCCTCGACGTCTTCTCTAAATTAGGCATCCCCATAGCAGAAGAAAAAAACCTCGGTCCAAGCGCATCTCTCGAATTCCTTGGTATCAATCTCGATTCAGAAAGCTTCACCGCCTCCCTGCCCTCCTTATAGCCTCTAATTTAATGTAGAAATCCTCCTGTTCAAAACAAGACCTCCTCATCACATTAGGCCACCTAAACTTCGCTATGCGCATTATTCCCCAAGGCTGACCTTTCATTTCTCATTTACTGTCACTCGCCTCATCCGTTCCCAACCTTTTATTAAAGGCAGAGTAATAAAACAGGCGAATGGTCAACAACAGCTTACAGGAACAACAAGGGCAAATCCAAAACACAGTCCAGTACACAGAGCAAGAGTCAAGCGATCAACAAACAGAGTCTGGGGGAAAAGACGAGAGACGAAGTCCAAAGGCAATCCGGGTCGACAACGGGAATCCAGGTAACCATAAACAGACAAGGGAAAAACGCTTAACAAAGGCAGGACGAACCAAACACAATGATGAGCGGGGAACAATGGGAAATAGGGGGGTATTTATACACAGGTTAATCACATGAGGGGGAGGAGAACATATCAGTTGCCGGGGGAACACATGAGGAGGGTGGAGACACTGATAACATGTGACAAGACATACAAGGACTGGAAAAGTACCACATGTAACAGGGGGGTTGAAAGTGCCATCCAGTAGTCTGAGCTGGCACCTTCAGCTGATTGTGACATCAGCACTGTTTTAACTATACCCTATAGTCATCGCCGCACTCTGGAGTCACAAATTGTCTCCTTCTAGCATCATTATTCACTGCGACAACGAATCCGCTGTTCACGCTATAAACAGACAAAGTTCCCACTCCCCCGCAAATTTGTCTCTTCTCAGATGTCTCATTTGGATTTCTGCTTGCAAACAATACATTATAACTGCTAAACATATTCCCCGCTGTTTTAACCTCATTACTGATTCTCTCTCTCTCTGTTTGCCTTTGAGAAATTCAGGATATTGGCGCCAGAAGCAGAGATCCAGCATCTTCATGAAGCCTCAATGAACTCCGTCATTTCATCAGTCTCCCCTAGAACCCTTCAGTCTTACCTTACTGCTTGAAAAAAATGTAAATCTTTCCACGTCCAATTCATCCTAGGTTTTCACGACTTTTCTCTTCTTTCCGTCACCTCATTTATTTATTTCCTAAACATTAATCACATGCACGTGATTAAGGGCTATTTAAGTGGAATCCAATTTTTCCACAAAATAATTTTCTGCGCCCCCGCAGAAAGCCTTTCCAATGTTCAAATCAACCTTCTGCTAAAAGGAATTCAAAGGTCCCACCCTGACACTCGAAATTCTAACCAAGTGTATTTTAGTTCTACGTCTAGGCTATTTTTCCCCTCATGTCGATAAAACCCCAGACGCCATGTTCATTCTCGCCTTTGGGTTTTTGAGATGTTCGGAAATTACGGTTAACCCCCCCTTCAACCCTTCCATCCATCCATCTTTTTTTTTCGATCTCCGCATTATAGATCACAATTCTATCGCCTTCCTTTTTAAAAAAGAGTAAAACCAACCAATTCCAAAAAGGTCACCATTTATACATTTTCAAAACACGCTGT
Organism: Enteromius viviparus; assembly: GCA_032353835.1. Lineage (NCBI taxonomy): Eukaryota > Metazoa > Chordata > Actinopteri > Cypriniformes > Cyprinidae > Enteromius > Enteromius viviparus. The sequence continues at coordinate 11,692,823 of JAUCNO010000318.1, forward strand.
GATTTAAAACCCATGCAAACCTTCTTGCCTATCAGCTTCGACCCCCTTTTCTTGGACGAATATAACAAACCAGTCTCCTGTTTTTGGTTCCAAAAACACCTCAAAAACGTCCTGCGCCTAGCTGGTATCCCGCATGAAAATTTCTCCTCTCACTCATTCAGGATCGGAGCTGCCACAGCAGCAACTGAAAACGGCCTATCCCAGATCCAAATCCAAACCCCCTAGATCGATGGTCATCTAACACCTTTAAACCCTATATCCGTCCCAACAAATCGGCCATTAAATCCGCTCTGCAGATTTTAGCCTCCCCTGCACCAGCTGCCAGCTCGTCTCTTACACCACAACCCTCTACCAGTTTCAGCATAGCATTCTTACCGCCCCCCTGAGCACCTGTCACGGCCCCCTTTAAGCCTAAGCCCCGCAACAGCAAGCACCTTGGCCGCCCCTCTGAGCATTGGTCATAGCCCCCTTAGGCTCAGCCCAGTCAGTGCCGACCCCCTTAAGCCTTGATACATGCCCGTTAAGCTTCACCCTGCAGCAGCAAGCACCTTTTCCGTCCCTTTGAGCATTGGTCATTGCCCCCTTAAGCTCAGCCCTGCGACAGTAAGTACCCTTGCCGCCCCTCTTTGCATTGGTACAGCCCTCCCCTTAAGCTACACTCTGCAGCAGCAAGCACCTTTGCCGGCCCTTTAAGCATTGGTCATTGCCCCCTTAAGCTTCACCCTGCAGCAGCAAGCACCTTTGCCGCCCCTTTGAGAATTGATCATTGCCCCCTTAAGCTCAGCCCTGCAACCGCAAGTACCCACCATGCATTGGCACAGCCCTCCCCTTAAGCTTCACCCTGCAGCAGCAAGCACCTTTGCCTTTTATTCACATATCATAAGATTAATTTTACTAATAAAATAAAGTTCATATAACCTAATTAAAATAAGTTAAAAGTTAACATTATAGAACGATATTCAATGTCTCATAATTAAAATGTGGATTGAATTCATGGTTAAGAATGTATCATATGAAAAATTGTTGGAAAACTAAGAAATCATAGAGATGTTGACATGTGGGAGAATTGTATTCAGATACTACTGATCTGATACTATAATCAATGTTTAAATTGTGACTTGCTTACCCGGTTGTGAAATATATTGTTATCTTTGTTGTGTAGTTATCACCATTATTATTATAATTATTATTTTATTTTTATGTTATTTTTATTTATTTTATTTAGTTTTGTACATAATACATTTATTCATTTATTGTAGTTTTTGTACTTGTATGTTATGTACAGTATAAAGAAAACCAATTAAAAATATAATAATAATACCAATTATGTTATCAACCAGTCAGAGAGATGATGTTTGTGTTATGATCTTATTATTTACAAAAATTGGTTTTGTAGGAAAGGGATCTAATATTCAACAAGTCTAGGTTTATCATATAACTTGATGTATCTTTATTAACAAGTTTTCAGAAGGCATTTTCTATCGAATACTCAATTGCAAATTTATACAATGCAATATAACATTATTATTTGTTCTTATGTAGACTAGTGCAGACAGAAAACAAATCTAACACAACGAGTACTGAAGAGCTTATCGTAGGTGATCTTAGCATACAGCAGTACCAGTCTCCTGGTAATATTAATGTGAAAACAATGAAAACTGTAGCCTGAAGCTATAATTTAAAATACCCCAGTTCCCTTTGTGTGTATGTATTTAAAAACAGCTTGTGGCAGTTATTATGACAACATGTTTTGCAACATTTATTATGTTGTGCCTTAATTACTTTGTCTTTACTTAGTCTGTGTTTTTTAGCTCTTGTTGTGTTTTGTTTGTTTGTTTTCCAAGGCAATGAAATATTTCTGAGATTATTTAATTATTTTAGTAGTCATCTTGGTAGTCTTCCTATAAAAATAAAGAATATTTATAAGTGTGTGTATATGTTTGTATTTTTATATACATATGAAGGACTGTGTAAACATAATGGGTTTAATGTTCTGAGAGAGCTTTTCCTTCCATTGAGTAATTCCCTCTGGGAATGTGTATGGTTAATGTAAATTTATCTTGCTTCAGAGTTCAGTATAAAAGTGGGCTTAGGTGATTATTGTGCACACTGTTAGCAAGAGAGAGCTATAATGTGTGTTCATTCATCTGTAAATACTGGCATCATATAGTTGTGGAAATCCATCCGTGTATGCAATGCGGTTTTAAAGTGGTGTATAGTTTGGTTCAATCAGTGAAGTCTACAGAGAAAGGATGGCGTTTCAGAGTGTGTATGTGTGTTTGACATTGTTGCTCAGCACTGTGATCTCTTCACAGCTCCTCCAGAACTGTCGACTTATCCGCAGCACCTCAGATCTGCCTGTGCTGATTAAAGAAGGAGACATCATGATCGGTGCCCTCTTCTCTCTGCACGACACTGTACTGGAATCTCCCTTATCTTTTACTGCTGAGCCACATCCAACGCAGTGCTCAGGGTCAGTATGTCAATAGAGTCTTATCACAAAATAATTTAAAGCTGCATTTAATGATTGTGACTTTTATGGGTTTTTTGCTTCTATGATCCTTAATTAAATTTTAGACTTTCTGTCATCTGCTGCATTAATATATTGTTAAGCACTTTGAACAGTACCTAATCCTAATCATTTACTGCAGAAATGTTTTGAACATTAAAACAAATATATTTTGTGATTATTTAATTTGCTTTGTCCCAAAAAGGTTTAATTTCCGAACCTTTAGGTGGATGCAGACAATGATTTTTGCCATAGAAGAGATCAACAGACATGGACAACTTTTAGCCAACTTAACTATGGGTTATAAGATTTATGATTCATGTAGTACCCATTTCCATGCCCTTCGCACAACTTTGGCCCTGATGAATGGGAATAAAGAGGGCACAAGCATTTCAGAGTGCCGAGGCAGGGTGCCTGTTGTCATTGGTGATGGAGGATCTACATTATCCCTAGTGGTTGCACGGTTTCTGGGTGTTTTTCATGTTTCACAGGTGAGTTGTGAATTTTTAAAGTGCCTGTGGTGGTGCATTCATGTTGAGTCATATATGCTACTGTATGCTCTCTCCTCTCTTCCCCTTTCCCTAGGTAAGCTATTTTTCCAGCTGTGCATGTCTCAGTAATAAATTAGATTTTCCTGCATTTTTAAGGACTATGCCTAGTGACTTTTTCCAAGTGGGTGCTCTTGCACAGCTGGTGCAACACTTTGGTTGGAGCTGGGTAGGCACATTCGCAGGGGATGATGCTTATGGCCGTGGTGGTGCTCAAATTTTTAATGATGATGTGACCAAACTAGGTGCCTGTATAGCTTTTTATGAAATTATCCCAAAAAACCATGACCGATCTGAGATTTCCAGGATTGTACAGAGGATCCGTGAATCAGGAACCCGTGTGGTGCTGGTTTTTGCTTTAGAGCAAGATGCAAAAGCTCTTTTCTGGGAAGCCCTTCAGCAAAACCTCACTGATATTCAATGGTTGGCCAGCGAGGCCTGGATAACAGCAGCTGTCCTATCAACTCCTGAATTCCATTCCATCCTGCAGGGCTCTATGGGCTATGCTATCCGTAGGGCTGATATCCCTGGCCTGGAGCCTTTTCTGCTACGGCTACATCCCTCCAAATTCCCACAAGATCCATTTGTTCTGCAGTTCTGGGAGGAGATGTTTCAGTGTTCTCTAGGTACAAGCAATAAGGGCTCCTTTTACAGACCCCCCTGTAATGGCTCGGAAATACTGGCAAAAACAGGTAACATCTACTCAGATGTATCTCAGCTCAGAATCTCCTATAATGTTTATAAGGCAGTGTACGCCATTGCTCATGCTCTAGATTCAATGCTTCGCTGTGAACCAGGCAAAGGGCCTTTTACTAGGGGAATGTGCCCCAACGCCAGCAGCATACAGCCATGGCAGGTACAATTCACAGTTTATCCCTTCATTGCACCATTATATCTGTATATCTTGTTACTTAAAATAAATTGTCTCTAGATAATATGATACAATTAAATGTTGCCATATAATGTTTTACTTTTATTTTTCTCCTTTTCACTTTCTGTGTCTGTGTCCAATCACTCATACACATGAAGCTCCTGAATTATTTGAAGCATGTCCACTTTATTAACGATTTTGGCGAGGAGACTAAATTTGATGAAAATGGAGATCCTGTGGCAATGTATGATCTTATTAACTGGCAGCTCAGTGACAATGGAGAGGTGCGGTATGCCACTGTGGGGAGATTTGATGAAATGATGCAGCCCAAACTAGTGATTGAAGAGAAAAACATAATCTGGAATGGAAACCAGAAACAAGTACTGCTCCAGTATAATATTATTTATCTGTGAGAGGTTTTGGTATTCAGTGTGGATTTTGGTTTTCCTGTCCTTCCCGTAGCTCTTGTGTTTGCACATCAATTTATGATGTATATCTCTGTAGTTGGTCTTCTCTCTGAATTGCAGGTCCCTGTGTCTGTCTGCAGTACCAGCTGTCCTCCAGGCACTAGAAAGGCTACCAGGCCAAACTTTCCTCTCTGCTGCTTTGACTGCATTGTCTGTGCAGCTGGGGAGGTTAGCAATCAGACAGGTATGTCCTAAAACGTTTCTGTCCCGGTGATGTTTTTGTGTATAACAAAATTTGCATTTTGAAGGATTCATTTAAATAAATTGAAAATATATTTTGCTATGTTGGACAAAACATCTTTGCCGTGGATGACAGCTTTTGTGGTCTTTCTTACAAAATATATAATTTCTCCTATGCTTTTATTTCAGATTCCTTAGAGTGTGAAAAGTGCCTGCCTGAGTTTTGGTCAAATAATAGACGAGACACCTGTGTCCCCAAGCTGGTGGAGTTCCTTTCCTACAGCGATACTATGGGCATCACTTTGCTGGCTGTGGCTCTGCTGGGATCCTGTTTCACTCTCGCAGTTGCTTTGATATTTGCCCTTAAACGGCACACACCCCTAGTCAGAGCTAACAACTCCGAGCTCAGTTTCCTAATTCTTAGTTCAATTTGGCTTTGTTTTCTGTGTGCACTAGCTTTTATTGGGCAGCCCACATCCTGGTCTTGTGGGCTTCGCCACACTGCATTTGGCATTGCATTCTCTCTCTGTCTGTCTTGCATCCTGGGGAAGACTATGGTTGTACTCATGGCTTTTAGAGCCACTTTACCTGGCAGTAATGTAATGAAATGGTTTGGCCCTCTACAACAGCGTGGTATTATCTTCTTGTGCACGGCTGTGCAAGTGGCTATTTGCTGCACATGGCTGAGTGTGGCACCTCCCGTCCCACGTAAACTCATGACTCGTGAAACTGCTCGGATTATTCTTTTATGTGATGTGGGCTCTCCACTAGCCTTCTCTCTGGTGCTGGGTTACATTGGCCTTCTTGCAGCTGTCTGCTTCGTGCTGGCTTTCTTTGCTCGAAAGCTCCCAGATAATTTTAATGAGGCTAAATTTATTACTTTCAGCATGCTGATTTTCTGTGCTGTGTGGATTGCATTTGTGCCAGCGTACGTCAGTTCACCAGGAAAGTACACAGTAGCTGTGGAGATTTTTGCCATTCTTGCCTCCAGTTATGGCCTGTTGCTGTGTATCTTTACCCCAAAGTGTTACATTATTTTGCTTAAACCTGAGAAAAATACAAAGAGATATTTGATGTCCAAATCCAACTCAGAAAGAAAATACTGAAATGCTAATAGACTCAACTGAAAGAAAATTTTTCACTTTTTATACTAGTGTTTTTTTTTCTTGATTTCCAGTTAACACCCATAATAAATTGTAATAATTGTTTTGAGACTGCTTTTTGTATTTTCATACCTGTATAAACATTGAATAAGTAAAATATATATATGCCCTGCAAATATGAAATATTAATACTTGGAGCAAAAGTCAAATTCTTTACAACCTTTTAGTTGTAAGACCCTATGTTTTTTTTTGCTCTCTCTGTGCTCATTCTACACACAATGAAGAAATGAAAAAGGACAGTTGTATGTCCCCTGAGCATAAAAAGCCCATGTGCCATAATTTAAAAAAAAGGCTAATAGCTAAACAGCCATCATCTTTCACTCATTGAACACTGCAATAACAACTACATATTTTTTGGAATCTAGGGAGGAACAAACACTTTATTCTCTAAAGACAGATAATGTGACAATGTGTAATAAATGTCAATGGGTCGTTCTCAGGAAGTGACTATTATTATTATTAACAAAAATGTTTGAGTACTGTAAACTTCATGAGTTCATTAAAAGAAAATTTCCTAAAATGCAATTTATCTCCACTTTTGTTATTTTATGTTGATAAAAAAAAATTTTATTGATTAAAACACTCCATTTAATAGCATTCCATAATAGCCTAACTTTTCTTTTTCACAGCTATGATAGTTCACTAGGTAAGACACTGAATCACACACAAAAGAGAATACTCACTGCCATTACCCATTCTTGACATAACCACATTCTCTACTCTTCAGCACAAATGGTAACATCCAAAAATTCATAAATAGAATTTAAATCCAAATGTAACAACAACAAACAGATCTCACCTTATATTACTCTTGTTAAAAACACTTAAAAATAACATTACTCGCCAGTTAGCCTGTAACTGCTTAATTAATTATAACAGAACATGTTATGATTTAGCTTGATTATGACATCATAATTATAAAAAATATGTAATCTGATGTGCTGTGAGCCATTCATGATAACAGAGTTTTCACACTTGGTCCCTTTTAGTTTGCATTATTATTGGCAAATATGTGAACACTCCAAATGATCTCAGACCCCTCAGAAGTGAACAAACTGAGGTGGTCTGAGTAAGGTTCTCTTTCAGCTTAATGGTAGGGTAGGCGATTTTGGAACTAGCAACAGCAAGGCTAGCTTTGAAAGCAAGATCCCACTAGCCCAGCATAATCATTCTGTAAAGTCATGCCTCCTCCAAAACACATCAATGCTCACAGGCAGACCGAAGTATAACATTCCAGTACAAAATGCATAGTATTAAAATAACAACATTTTAAATTCTTTCTCAGTCTGAAATCATGTAATAATGGAACACATTGATGATGTATCATGTGAACATGGTGCACAGAAGTTTGCAAATCTTTTTCCCCAAACCAGTTCAAACTCTGCCTCACAGCTGATTCTAACGATTTCATTGGTCATGTCAGTAATAGTGATGAATGCCTACACCAAATTCTAACCATTAGCCCAACCTCTAACCCTAACCTTAATCGATGAAATTATCTGCTGGGCGAAATTTTCACTGAACTGGTTTTTTAATAATAAATTAGTCAATATGTGTCATGTTCAATACAGCAGCATCTTGGAGATCTCAAATCAGTTTAATAGCAGAAGGTATACTGTATGTTCACGATATGCATGTGACGTCATTAACAATGGCCTTACTCACTAAAAAAAGTTGGGTTAAAAATAACCCAACTAGTAACCCAACTATGGGTTGGTATAGCACCTTCCCATCTGTGGGTTATTTTGACCCAATG
>JAUCNO010000318.1:11700416-11712949 GCA_032353835.1 Enteromius viviparus
GCTGGATCTGAGCTACAATCACCCAGGAGATTCAGGAGTGAAACTGCTCTCTGAAAAACTTATTAGTCCAAACTGCAAACTGGACAAACTCAAGTAGGTTGAGTATGATATTTCAAGCATAAACAAAACTCATTCTTTCCACTGATTATACTGTTGGAACTAAGTTTCACTTTGTGGGGTAGTCATGGTCTTATAGTCAGAGTCACATAATCAGGTCTCGGTCTCAGTGGGAATTGTAGGTGGGGGGAGTGAATAATCAGCACTCTCTTTCGGAAATATAGAGCACAAATTCTGACACCCTTTCCATCCTTTCCTTTTCTCAGTTACGCACACCAGCAAATGGTTTGGTCTTTTTGGATTAGTTCAAACATGCTCATGAATAGTTGTTCCATTATCGTTGTTAATAATTTGATACATTATCACTGTCAGCTAGGGGTATGCGATTCTGACAAAAAATAAATAAATAATAATAATAATATCTCCATATTTTCTTGGATGTCATCGATAACGAATATACAATATTCTGCTGGTGCTGGTGTCACGCTCCTCTCAGTCTGCTTAGTTTGAAATCACCTGCCGGCAATCAGAGGCACTAGTTAAAAGCCATGCGGTTCAGAAGCTCGTTGGCGGAATTTGAGGTAGTCTCAGCCTCAGACGTCTCGCCCACGGAATGTTGGCTAAACGTCTGATGCATATGGTACACTTAACTGGAAACCCTTCAGGAAGGGTCGAAGTCATCAAATGATTAGTTTTATCGGATTGCCGGGGGACGCGAGTGTTGCGTTTATTTTTGGTCTGCCAGGAAACAAAGCAGACGTGTGATTGTGGGGAAAAAAAACTGTTGGGTGTACATGAGTGACAATAAGCATTTATTAAGAGCAGTTAAATGTTGGATTCTCAAAAGTATGCAGGGTTCATGGCATAGACTCTTTAAGAGATAAAAAGAGGAGACAAAAAGAGATTAAAGAGAGGCTGTTTGCCGACAGGATTTGGGAGGAATATTACTTTCCCAACCTGGCTGACCCTTTGCCAGCTGTTGCAAGGCGGTCCTCTGTGGCGCTGTTCGACCTTCACCCCAGTATTAGTTCCCACCCGGACTCTTTTCCCCCGAACATTTCACAGAAGCCCGTGCTGCATTCGTGGGCTTTCACCTTTTTAAGTTTTGCTCCCAGTGACAATTCTAAGCGTTTATCCTTGTGATTATTTCTGACGGACCTGATACCTACCTGGATTGTTTATACTGACTCTGATTCTCGCCTGTTGCCCTGATCTTTGCCTGGACTCTGTTTGTGATTATTGCCTGTTGCCTCGACCATTGCCTGGACTATCGCTTCTGATTCTAGCCTGATACCAAGACCCTCTGTCTGTTTACAATACTGCCTTTTCTCTTCTGTGTTTGCTCAAGATACTTTGTATTGTTTGTCATCCTGAGCTGCTCAGTAAACAGCAAGCACATGGATCTACCGTCTGATGAGTCAGAATTGCCACAGAAAACTACGCCTGAACTTGATCCAGCTGCTGTCTATCGTCTGGCCAAGGAAGTTAATCGTCAGGGCGGGCTGTTGAACACTCACCATCAACAGTTGGAGAAGCTGACGTGGGCCTCGGAGGAGATGGGACAGTCTTTGCAAGAGCTCAACACCTCAGTGCAAGCCTTGAACACAGCCATCGCCGCGCTGGTCCAAACAACCACGATGGTCCACACCTCGCCATCCACTTCCTCTTCCGCTATTAGCGCTGGAGGTCAGCCTGCTGTTTAAACTGCCTGTGTTATGAAAATAAAATAATGCCTTAAAGATTTTCACATGAAGAGTATGTGTTGTGCACGTTTACATAAGATTGCAAGCATACATTCAATTTGCAGGCGCAAAACGAGATTGAAGCGTGAGGAAAACAAGATTTGCAGTCTTTTACATTTTTTTACAAGTGTAATTCATGTATTGCGAAACTGTAGCTTCATGCTAATGCAAAATAAATATGATCTGTATTCTTCCGATGTACATTAATCCACACTTTTTGAACAAATTTTTCGCCAAAATACGGCCAAATGCATTGCAAGCCTGTAAACAGCATTTTGCAAGTGAAACGAGCTGTGTCAAGAACTGCAAAACGGATTAAATATTAAAACTAATCTGTGTGCCTAAAAATAAACTGTTGCAAATGTAAAAAGCACTTGTTGTGTATGTAGGATAAAAACCTCCAAAATAACCCGATATGTACAGTTCCGTCTTTCCGTCTTTATCCTTGCGCATACACTTCTGGCACGATTCTCTCATTCACTTGAGTTTTGCAAGCGTGAGAGGGAAGGCAGGATTACCTTCATCTCCTAGCCAATCAAATGAAGTTTCCAGACTGTCGATGTACTCTTATCTGATTGGTTCATTTAACGTGCTGGGCACCAGAAGATATCTGTATCTTCATTTGGCTCCAAGTACAACTGTTAATAATTGCTCTATCTGAAAACGCTGAAAATAATCAACCCAATTAATTATTTTTTTTAATATAGTGTTCTGTTCGTGTGTTAGACTAAATATTTTTTTCACTTTTATGTATTATAATGAAAGCTTTGTGAAACTGCACAGGGTTTTGAGCTTTTTAAACAACATAATTTGTTTGTATGTTTGCTTTTGATAGACACATGCAGCCCTTCTCCAGGTTCAGTCTCGCCCTGATCTGCAGGCTGCAGACAGGTCCTTCTCTTCGGTTGAGCTGCTAGTCTCACACAGAGTGCTGATTCGTTTATGAATAAATCTTTCCTTTTGAACAAATCTAATGATTCAATGACCCATCAGGGGACACCTGATTTCCAGTGATTTTCGTCGTCTTGACTACAGAGACCGTCTCTGCATTTAATAAATAAAGTTTAATTCTCGTCATTATACATTACCATTACTCTGTTGTTCTATTTAATAATGTTAAGTGCTTTGCTACAATCTGTATTGTTAAAAGCGCTATATAAATAAAAGTGACTTGACTTGACTTGACTTCTCATCATTATACATTACCATTACTCTGTTCTTCTATTTAATTATGTTAAGTGCTTTGCTACAATCTGTATTGTTAAAAGCGCTATATAAATAAAAGTGACTTGACTTGACTTTACTTGAATGTTGCTTAGATACCTTTACTGCACCTGTAAAAATTTGTTTTATTTTATTTTAAACAGTTTATTTATTTTATTTGTGATCTTTTTTTAATAATACAAACAACAATATTCTTTACAAACAAATCTTTTGGTCAGTGAGGTAATTATATTGTGAGCGTAGGCATATACTGTACATTGAGAGTGTAGTGAGGATCAAATTTTGAATAGCAGTCTGAACATAAAGAAGTCTAAGACATCATTACTGCTTAAGCAGACCCAAAAAGATCCAGATCCTCTTTCAGAAGCAGGAACAGTGTGAATGTAAAACAAACTGTATTCTATTTGATTTTCTAAACCTCTTGGTCCACTAAAAGTGTTTTAGTGTTGTCTACAAAAGTGTAGCATTTAAAAAGAGCAGTTTCACTGTTTCTTGTCAGAATAAAATAATACCTCCCTAAAAAACTGTATTTAATATATTTTTTAATCATAATAGCAGTAGTGGTAGTAACAACAATAATAATAATAATAAATACAGTACAAGCAAAATATGTTTTTAAGCTCTATAATTAGTTACTTAATTCATATAGCTTTTTCTATTATGTGCAGTAAACGTCCAATAATATTTAAGTGGAACTAATTTCATGACTAAATTTGACTGTTAGGTTTGCATTGTGCCATGTATTATCTGCTTGCCATTTATGTGCATTCGTGGGGCTTGTATACTGTGTATGTGTAAATAAGACTAGTGTTTGTCTCCTTTCATGTCCCTGCAGAGAGCTACTTCAGTACATTAGCTCTATAAAGTCCTTCACCCAGATCCCCAGTTTCCAGTTGGCATAGCAGAATACTGTGCAGAGATCAAAATGAAGATTCCAGTTCTCCAAGCTCTAAATTTGGTATTTTCTTTTCTCTACCCCATTCAAAGCAATTCAGAGACAGATTGTAAACTCTGGAAGGACCTAGACTCAACTGTGGTCTATAAAGAGGGCCATGTGGTTCTGGCTGGGATGTTTCCCATCCACTCCAAAGGCATCGACCAAGAGATAAACTTCAGAAGTCAGCCAGACCAGAGGAAATGTAGGGGGTAAAAATATATATATATCAAAATATACTATTCCTTATTCTACAATTTATGGTATCAAATTTGAATATCTATTCATATGCCTATTCATAAAATACATTTTGCCTTGTTTGCATAATAATTTTGTCTGATCTTTCATCCAGGTTTAACATGCGAGTGTTCCGCTGGTCTCAGGCAATGATCTTCTTCATTGAGCAGATCAACAGAAATCCTACCCTTCTGCCCAACATCACACTAGGCTATCAGCTGTATGACACGTGTGGGCTGACTGCTCTGTCTCTAAGGACCGCATTGTCTGTAGTTTCTCAGCCCATGAAGAGGAATAATTCAGGGCAGTGCTTCTCCCCAAGCATCCCCATCATTATTGGAGACTCTGGATCTACCCTCTCAATGGCCATTTCCAGACTGCTCAACCTGTTCCGTATTCCACTGGTGAGGGCAGATCAGCTAAACAAAATGACTTGAAATAAAGGAATTCTTTATTTCTATACTCTTCACCACTGAAAATCTCTGCTTACTAGTCTTTCCATCTCTTTCCACATCTCTGCTTCAGGTGAGTTATTTTGCATCATGTGCTTGCCTGAGTGACAAGCACCAATTCCCTTATTTCTTTCGCACAATTCCGAGTGATGTTAATCAGGCAAATGCTCTTGCTCGTCTGGTTAAGCACTTTGGATGGAACTGGGTGGGCACAGTCGGGGCTGACGATGCTTATGGGCGCACTGGAATAGATCTATTCACCACTGCAGTGACACGTTTGGGTGTATGTGTGGCTTATCGAGTAATCATACCCAAGCTGCCAACTCAGCAACAGCTGCAAGATATCGTCAGGACTATTCGAGATTCGACAGCACGTGTTTTAGTGGTTTTTGCAATCGAGGAGGACATCCAACCCGTAGTAGATGAAATAGTCCGGCAGAATGTGACCGGAAAGCAGTGGGTGGCCAGTGAAGCCTGGGTGACCTCCACTCTCATCTCTACTAGAGAAAATTACCACTCCCTTAGTGGTACCATTGGTTTTGCCATCCGCCGAGCTGAGATACCTGGCTTCAAAGACTTCCTTGAAAGCATACAGCCCCTGGCTGAGCCTTACAATGCTTTTGGAAGGGAGTTCTGGGAAACACAGTTTGAGTGCTCAGTAAACACAAGTCTTCCCACTCCCTCCACAACTGAACCAGTGCACTACAGCCACAGCTGTACTGGCATGGAGAGGGTCCAGGACACTCACAGTATCTATAATGATGTTTCTGAGCTAAGGGTGACATATAACATGCACAAAGCTGTTTACACAGTTGCACATGCACTGCATGACCTGCTTCAGTGTCAAAGAGAGAATGGGTCTACTTTGACACAGCAGTGCCCTGATATCCATAATCTACAACCATGGCAGGTACAGCAATAACTTGCTTACATGTCAATGTGACCTTCAAAAGAATTTATTGTGTTTATTACTATTTTTTGTTTACTTGTGTATTTATTTTATTTTCTGTATACTTTGTCATGTTCATTTTTTATGCTTTTAAATTTTTTATTGTTATACATTATGTTAAAGGTTATATTTTCTGTGCATTCATCATCTATAGGTTGTTCAGGTCCTGAAAAAAGTGAACTACACAAACACATTTGGGGATGTTATCCACTTTGATAAGAATGGAGACCCTGTTGGGTCATATGACATAGTGAACTGGCAGAGAGACGCAGATGAGGGTCCGGTACAATATGTTACAGTAGGTCGCTTTGACTCCTCTCTTTTGACAGCACAACAGTTAGTGCTGAACCAGGACAAAATCATCTGGCATGGGGGAGCTAACCAGGTAAAATGATGTGTATCATGCTCAAAGTAATCACTGAATAGACAATTGCACTTATTTTACATGGTTTTTGATAATAATTGTTTTCATTTTTAAATAAAACAATAATTTTATTTTAAATATTTATTTAGCAGACTTTTAATTCAAAATATACACATTGTATTAATGGTATGCTTTTAATTTTTTCAATTTGTCTTCTTATATGTATTTATTTATTGGGTTATGTCTAATCACAAAAAAATGAAAAAAAAAAAAATCATTATAATGTCTCTCTCTTAGGTACCAGTGTCTGTGTGCTCCGGCAGCTGTTCACGGGGATACAGAAAGGTTACACGAGAGGGTCAGCCTGTGTGCTGCTATGACTGCGTGCTTTGTGCAGAGGGTAGCATCAGCAATGCTACTGGTATTAGACTGACAAACACACATACTGTGACAGTTATTACAGTCTGTTTGCACCAGATAACCATTTTAAAGCATTAAATGCAAAGTATGCACCATTATGCCATAATTTCCCTTGAACAAAAGTGAAGTGAATATGTCTCTTTCTGTCTGTGTGTGTGTGTGAATGTCCCTTTTTAGATCAAGTTGAATGCAGGCTGCTTAGCTGTCTTTTGCTTCATCCTGGCTTTTTTAGCCCGCAAATTACCAGATAATTTTAATGAAGCAAAATTCATCACATTCAGTATGCTCATATTCTGTGCTGTTTGGATCACCTTTATGCCAGCTTATGTCAGTTCCCCAGGAAAATTTACTGTAGCTGTGGAGATATGCCATAATTTCCCTTGAACGAAAGTGAAGTGAATATGTCTCTTTCTGTGTGTGTGTCCATTTTTAGATCAAGTTGAATGCATTCTTTGCCCTGAAGACTTCTGGTCCAATCAGCATCGCAACCATTGTGTTCCCAAGCAGATTGAGTTCCTTTCCTACTCTGAACCTTTTGGCATGGCCTTGGCAGCTATAGCTATTCTGGGTGCAATTGCTGCAATGACAGTTGCTGCGATCTTCTTCCGCCATCACGACACACCCCTAGTTCGTGCTAATAACTCAGAACTGAGCTTTCTGTTGCTGATGTCTCTCACTCTTTGCTTTATATGTGCACTAACCTTCCTGGGTCAGCCATCACGCTGGGCATGCCCCCTTAGACGGACTGCTTTTGGCTTGACCTTTGCCCTCTGCCTCTCCTGTCTCCTCAGTAAGACCCTAGTGGTGTTAATGGCCTTTAAAGCTACATTGCCTGGTAATAACACAGCTCGTTGGTTTCGCCCACCTCAGCAGAGAATGGGCGTATTCTTATGTTCGGTCCTGCAGGGTGGGGTTTGTGTTGCTTGGCTTACCACAGCACCTCCATATCCAGTAAAGAACACATGGCTGTACCGTGACAGGATAATTTTAGAATGTCACCTGGGTTCAGTCGCCCTTTTCTGTTGTGTCTTGGGTTACATTGGCTGCTTAGCTGTCTTTTGCTTCATCCTGGCTTTTTTAGCCCGCAAATTACCAGATAATTTTAATGAAGCAAAATTCATCACATTCAGTATGCTCATATTCTGTGCTGTTTGGATCACCTTTATACCAGCTTATGTCAGTTCCCCAGGAAAATTTACTGTAGCTGTGGAGATATTCGCAATTTTAGCTTCTAGTTACGGAGTCCTTTTGTGTATTTTTGCACCTAAATGTTACATCATAATTTTCCTGCCTGAGAGAAATTCTAAAAAGTATCTCATGTCCCAAAAATGATTATTCTCAATGTATTTTAATGGCTGTTTAAATTTATTTATTTATGTTTACTTTTGTGGATGAATATAATTAAAATGTAATATAAAAATATGTGCTGACTCTTTATGAGGCCTGTGATAATGAATTCAAGTCATCAATGCAAGTAAATTGTTCTGCCACTAGAGGGCACTAGTGTTGTAGACATCAAGATGCAATTACACTTGTACCATACCGATTGGGGTCTGAAATGTTGTTAAATGTAGCACATTTTCCAAAACACTGGGCATATTTTCAGTAAAATTACATCTTAGAAAATTCTACTATTTAAAATAAATGAGAAAGTGAAATATTAAATTTGCCTTTGAGAGTTTGATTAAAATCTATGCACAATACATAACAAAGTATTTTATTTAGGTCCATTCTTGCCCTCTTTATGAAATAATGAAGTCCTCATTTGATAGCACAATACAGTATGCCTTACATTATACTACAATAATGTGCTAGTAATTTTGCATTTGAATTTTATATGCAGTTAAATACTACTTACAAGGAGTTATGTTAGACTTTAAACTAAAATTTTGTTGTCTTGATTTCTGTCAACTTAAGAACCTGTACATTCATAATTCACTCTCGATTCTGTCCTTAATCTCCCTCAAGCTGATCAACTCAACATCACAGAGATGCCCTGTATGATCCCACCTCTGGCATGTTCCATTTCCACACATCTCTGATGTCCAGGAAAATGACTGTGAATAGCCTGAGGGCTCTGAAGCTCAGTCCTGTGCTGCTAATGGGTGGTAATAACTAATTTCTACTTCCGTCAAACTGATCCCTGCATCCACTTTGTATAACTTTTACTTTATCACTCTCATCTTTTAAAAAAAATGGGAAATTGCTGATGGACAAATCATTACGCTACTGGTTTGTTAATATATTGTTTACAAACACACTCAGTCAGTTTAAATCTAGATTAAAGACACATCTAAGACGAACTAATATACATTTATTACTCAAATCCATTAAAGGATTGTTATGCTGCATTAAATAGATCAGCCGGAACCAGGAAAAGTTAAAGTTAAAGTGCCCCTATTATTTTCAAACATGATCGTTCATGCTGTGTCATGTAGCTGTATGTGAACATAACAATCTGCAAAGTTGTGACGCTGACAGTGCAGGATAAATAAAGTTATTGTCTATCAAAAAAAAAAAAAAAAAGTTGGCTCACAATCGCATAAACGAGTCGTCAGCAATTTGAATCTTTCTCTGTTACGGCCACGCGTCACAAAGTAACATATTTGCATTATGTCCGCCCACATTCTATGTAGCAAACAGCTTGCCCCGCCCCCAAACAGTACAATTTCCGTGTGGATTACATCATGTCAAGAAGGTATGGAAGCCTGTTTGTGCCACTGTATAAAAATAAAAAAAGGTTATTGCGACTTTTTATCTCACAATTCTGAATTTTTTTCTCAGAATTGCGAGTTATAAAGTCAGAATTGCGAGTTATAAAGTTAGAATTGCAAGTTATAAAGTCAGAATTGCGAGTTGTTAATTCAGAATTGCGAGCTGTTAAGTCAGAATTGCGAGATATAAAGTCGCAATTGCGAGTTGTTAAGTCAGAATTGCGAGATATAAAGTCGCAATTGCGAGTTAAGACAGAATTGCGAGATATCAAGTTGCAATTGCGAGTTGTTAAGTCAGAATTGCGAGATATAAAGTCGCAATTGCGAGTTATAGTCAGAATTCCGAGATATAAAATCAGAATTGCGAGATATAAAGTCAGAATTATGAGAAAAAAAGTCAGAATTGCGAGTTTTTCCAGCGTTACTAAGATGTACTTGTCACAGTCCACGGACTGTAGGATGCATGTTCTAGCCTGTAACCATGGAAAAGATCATAAAATATTATTTTTGGAGCTATTTCACTAAGAGAGAAATTTAAATTTCACACAACATAAAGCTTAGTTTATACGGACGCTTGAGAGAACGTTATGCAGGAATCATTTGTGACTAAAACAAAACAGATGAGGCTGAAGTGGCACATTTCATACAGTAGATCTGCTGTTGGCTGTCCGGCATTATTAAAGACAGAGAACCTGTCCGTCAGTTGATGCGACTGATGGATGGATGAGGAGTCTGAGTGCTCGCGGTCGTCTATGGCGATGCATATATAACAGTCGCGGGCCAAACTATGTGTGCATGACGGATATGGTAAGTTAAAACCTTATGTATAAATGGATGCATTGATGGGTTCTCCAGAAAAATGATCTGGCTTGAAGCATACAAAACGAACACTGACTATGTTTACATACAGTACGCGCAAATAATGTGATTATTTTCAATAATCAGAGTAAGGACTTAATCGCATTATGATGTTTACATGTCAAGAGCAAGTTTTTCACTCCTGTTTACATGCTATTTCCATATTCTTATTTTTTTTGCAAAGAATAGTGGTTAATTTTCTATTGCCATAATCACATACCCCACTGCATAGGACAAATTATGGATATTATGGAGCAGTCTATCCGCTGCTTAAACGTTTATTTTACATCTAATGAAAAACACGTTTATGTTTATATTACATGCTTTTCCAACAGCAATGTAATGGTAATTCTTTTGTTTATGCTGCTGTCGCTGCTTCTGGATAAGAGTGAAAGCAGCGAGTTGTGTTTCTGTTTCCCCAAAAATGCGATGCTTTCTTATCCGAAAACGTTTCTAATCTGCAAATTATTACAGGTGCGTGTCACATCATTCATATAAAAGTAATTATAAATGTCTTGGGGGAAATCAGACATTTCAAATAATTAGTAATAGTTTTTTTCCAGGAATTCGTGTTGCAAAGATGAATATAACACTAACTAAATCTCACTTACTTTAGTATGTAGGCTACATTGATTTTATTTTAGGCAAGTCGTGATGATTTGAAAAGGCATCAGCTTTTCTGCTGCTGGCTACTTGGTCTTTACTTTTAAAAAACAAAATCTTATAGTCTATTTAACAAACATAACAGCTCCAAACGTTTTTAACTAAACTATTTTAATAGTCGAAACAGTAGTAAAAGCCGTAAAAGATTGGTCAGAGCGGCAATATTTCGATTAAGGTGTTTACATGTCTGAATATTTTCACTCAGACTCCTCATCCATCCATCAGTCGCATTAACTGACGGACAGTCTGTAATAATGCCGGACAGCCAACAGCTGATCCATGAAATGTGCCACTTCAGCCTCATCTGTTTTGTGTTAGTCACAAATGATTTCTGCATAACGTTCTCTCAAGTGTCCGTAAACTAAGCTTTATGTTGTGTGACTCTAATAAAATTAAGTTTTCTCTCTTAGTGAAACAGCTCCAAAAATAATCTTTTATGATCTTTTCCATGGTTACAGGCTAGAATATGCATCCTACAGTCCGTGGACTGTGACAAGTACATCTCAATAACGCTGTTAAAACTCGCAACTCTGACTTTTTTTCTCAGAATTTTGACTTAATAACTCGCAATTGAGACTTTATATCTTGCAATTCTGACTTTATATCTCGCAATTCTGACTTTATATCTTACAATTCTGACTTTATAACTCACAATTGTGACTTTATATCTCGCAATTCTGACTTTATAACTCGCAATTGCCACTTTATATCTTGCAATTCTGACTTTATAACTCGCAATTGCTACTTTATATCTCGCAATTCTGACTTTATATCTTGCAATTGCGACTTTATATCTCGGAATTCTGACTTTATATCTCGCAATTCTGACTTTATAACTCGCAATTCTGACTTTATAACTCGCAACTCTGACTTTATAACTCTCAATTCTGACTTTCTAACTCGCAATTCTGACTTTATAACTCGCAATTGCGACTTCATATCTCGCAATTTTGACTTTATAACTCGCAATTGCGACTTTATATCTCGCAATTCTGACTTTATATCTCGCAATTCTGACTTTATAACTCACAATTCTGACTTTATAACTCGCAATTGCGACTTTATAACTCGAAATTCTGACTTTATAACTAGC
Organism: Enteromius viviparus; assembly: GCA_032353835.1. NCBI lineage: Eukaryota > Metazoa > Chordata > Actinopteri > Cypriniformes > Cyprinidae > Enteromius > Enteromius viviparus. The sequence goes on from JAUCNO010000318.1 coordinate 11,712,124, forward strand.
AATTCTGAGGAAAAAAAGTCAGAATTGTGAGATAAAAAGTCGCAATAATCTTTTTTTATTTTTATACAGTGGCGGAAACAGGCTTCCATAAGAAGGCGGTCTATCCTGTGAGAGTTAATTTGTTTTACATGCCCTTCTGAAAGAATGAGTGATTAACTTAAATTTTTTAACAACACCTTAAGCAATACAGTCTCTTGTTGAGTCATTTTACTGATGACTGCTTTTCCAATCTTGGAGTACAACGCTTATTTACCAAATGTTTGGTCTTAAAGGATGAATCAGCTTGCTCCTCTGAACTTCTACCTGTAGGTAAGATTAATAATTGATGATTGTATTTTCTAGCAATCATTCAAAATACGTATTTGGGTACGTTATGCTGTGTAACAACCCTGCACATGTACTGGTAACCGGGTAACTTGCGTTTATGTAGTTCTGTTGTTCAGCTGTGGGTCTGTGGTTGATGCAGCTTGAATGTCAGTCTGTCTCATCATTAAGGCTCCATTTACATGAAGGGAAAACACAGGTATTTTTTGCGGTTTGGTTATGCGTCAAAAAATGCTTAACGTCATGTGAGCGCCCTATTTAACATAGGTTTGGCATATTTATTATCGCACTCAACGGCGTGTTTATGGGGGTTGATATAAATGAGAAGTTTTTTGAAAACGTTTGTGCACAATCCCTGCTAACACACGACGTAACAGTTACGTAATGTATTCGTACTTTTTGGTAATGTCATGACTTACCAACACACAACGTAACCACGACGTCCTATGCTCGTAATTCCATTACCATCCTATTACCAATTCACAACGTCGTCAGTACATCC
>JAUCNO010000318.1:11720787-11740327 GCA_032353835.1 Enteromius viviparus
CCCCTAAGCGGCGTCCTGGTCCTGCGAAGAGTGGAGAGTGGGGAACAAGGGGGTGGGCGGGGAGTGACCCCTAACAGACCTGCGCAAGCTGACCCAAGCCGGGAGAGGCCATCTGCGTTGGCATTGCTGGATCCTGCTCGGTGTTGCACGTCAAAGTGGAAGTCCTGGAGCATCAGGAACCATCTGGTAACCCGGGCGTTGGTATCCTTGGCCCGGGCCATCCACTGGAGCGGTGCGTGGTCTGTGAAAAGAGTGAATTTGCGGCCAAGGAGGTAATACCTGAGCTCCAGAACTGCCCACTTGACAGCGAGGGCCTCTTTTCCACGGCTGCATAGTTCCATAGGTGTGGAGGACCGGCTCGGCGGTCAGGGCTGTCTTCAGGGCCTGGAAGGAAGCTTCGGCGGCATCTGTCCACTGGATCCGCTTAGGGTGCCCCTTCCTGGTCAGGCCTGAGAGAGGGGCAGCTATGGAGTAAAAACTGGGGATAAAGCATCGCTAATATCCCGCCAACCCCAAAAAGGCTTGTACCTGGGTCTTCGTCGTTGGTCGGGGCGCCTCCCGGACGGCTTGGACCTTCTTCTCTTGGGGCTTTACAAGCCCCCTTCCGATGACGAAGCCCAGGTACCCCTTCCGATGACGAAGCCGTCGAATTGGGAGACTTCGTTGAGGCGCCGGTAGTCGTTACAAAACCTCAGGGTTCCGTCTGGCTTCGGGACAAGGACTATTGGGCTGGACCATGGGCTCCGGGATGGATCGATTACCCCCAGCTTGAGCATTTGTTGGACCTCAGCCTCCACAGCTTGCCGACGGGCCTCTGGGATTCGGTAGGGCCACTGCCGAACGATGACTCCTGGGTCGGTGATGATATGATGTTGCAGCACGTCTGTGTGGCCAGGGGTCTCCGAAAACACATCCTGCTACTGACTGACCAGGTGCCTCAGCTCCGCTTTCTGGGCGGCTGAAAGGTGGGGATCCATGTCGACAACTGCGGGCTGGGGGAGAGCGAGTGCTGCCACTTGGTCCCGGTCCCCGATCCACCGCTTCAGCAGGTTTATGTGGTAGATCTGGGTGGTTCTCCTTCTTCCCGGCTGCCGCACCCGGTAGTTGACGGGCCCCACTTGTTCCTCAACAGTATAGGGACCCTGCCATTGGGCGAGGAATTTGCAGGCTGCTGTGGGGACCAGGACCATCACTCGATCTCCCGGATGGAACAACCGCGGTTGGGCCGCCCTGTTGTAGTGACATTGCTGGGCCTGCTGTGCCTGGACGAGGTGTTCCCGGACTAATGGCATGATCCTATCGATCTTTCCTCTCATCTCCCGGATGTGTTCTATGACGGTGCGATGTATTGCCGGCTGCTGTTCCCAGGCTTCGCGGGCGACGTCTAGGAAGACGTCCGAACAGTAGTTCAAATGGCGTAAAGCCAGTAGAGGCCTGGGGCACCTCTCGGATCCCGAACAGGATGTAATGAAGCAGCTGTAATGGACCACCCTTTAGGGATAGGACGGCGCTCTCTCCCCTGCCTCCCGGTGGAAGGCGGCGTCTGCGAGCTCCACCACCTCGATGAGCTCGCTGATGGATTGGGGACCTCTCATTCCGGCAGCCTGACGGATGGAGCGTGGCAGAGCGTGTAGCATCTTGTCTACGACCACCTTCTCTATGATCCGGCTGGGGGTAGCACCGCTGTCCAGTAGCCAGTGCTCAGCCAGACGTTTAAGTTCAGCGGCTTGGGCTCGAGCAGGGAGCCGAACTTTGGAACATCTGTGCCGCCCTGGTGGAGGACAGCCCCAGCCGGGCCAGGATCTCTTCTCGAAGGTGGCCGTTATCGCCGACCTCCGTAGCTGGAAGAGCGAAATATGCGCGCTGAGCTTCACCGGTGAGTAAAGGGGCCAGCGCCGTCGCCCAGCTGTCCCGTGGCCAGCCCTCCGTGGCGGCAATGGCTTCAAACATTTGTAAATAACTTTCCACGTCGTCATCTGCTGTAAGTTTCAGCAGCAATCGGCAGACGGCGGCACGAGGATCAGGGAGCGGCGTAGTGTGAGCAGCCGTGAAGCACATTTCCTCAACTCGCTCTTCCAGCTTCCCCTGGCGCTCTGCCAAATGCGCAAAATACTGTTGTTGGTGAGCGCTGATCTCGGTCAGCTGCCGGAGATAATCTTGCATGATGTTGGGGGAGAGAGCCGCACGCCTGTGAGACGGAGAAAAGAAAAACAGATGAATTTGATGGGGGTATGGTGTTCAAAGGGTTAAGCTTTTTCTTCTTCTTCCTTCTGTCGGTCTCTAGGGCAGGTGTAATGCCCGCATTCTCCAACTGTGTGATCCCTGGCGCTAGAGAGCACGACAGACACAGACACAGACACAAAAGCCCCGAAGGGTGGATTTATTGAATGGTAAGTGAAGCAATACTGTGGTGAATTTGGAGGCGGTGCTCGGCGTGGCTTGTGCAAACTGTGTCCCTTTTTCGTTCTTCCAGGTGCCTAGTGTATTGGTGCTCTTCGGGTGCAGAGTGAAGCCCGGGCGGTCTCGATCACAGCGTCTCGTCTGGTGAGAAAACAAAGGTAAGTCAGTTGCCAGCATTCAATGAATGGAGTCGTTGCTCAACATTTCCTTGTTTGGTTGCTCCTTTTATTTCAGTCCGGCCTGATCGATTGGCCCGGGCAGATGAGTTCCAGGTGTGGAATGATGATTGCCAGGGCAGCGCTGATCGGCGGCCGTCACAATATATATATATATATATATACATGGGTAGGGGTGGGGTTGATTGATTGATTGATTTAGCACTAAAATAATATAAAATAAATGTTAATTAATTAATTCAAATACCAGGTCTGCCTATTATTTCTATTTCTATTTCAATATTTTCTATTATAAATATATGATTGAATGACTGATCTTTATCATGTGAAATTTACATTAATAATCATTTTTGTATTGTGTTTCCCAAATTTTACCTCTAAATTTAAAACCAGACCTTTAAAAAGATGGTGGGGTTGCATAACATTATTTAGCTGTTAAAGAACAATATGCCTCTATAACCATACAGTGACATCAATATCACTGTTTTGTAACAGTTGATGGTAAGCAGGATTAACACACACACAAGCAACCCGTCACTCTGTAAGAACAATGTTCTCTCTCTTCTTCTGTGTGGCTGTCTTATTGAGTGCTGTTGAACTTAAGTGGTCATGCGAGTGCTTAGGGGAGTGCAGAGGTCTAGAGACACATACTAAACATCAGGTGTTGAGAGGGATGCTGTTGCTATGGCGACACGTGGGCCCAGTGGGTTATCTGAAAATTTGAGTTTTAAGTGTGTGTTGAAAGCCTGGTTACAAATGTTCCATTAATGTGCATGCTTATGTATATTATTTTTTTGTAATCCAACTTTAATTATTTGCATCTTAAATTAAGAGCATTTTAACAATGGGAACAACTATGTTGTCATTTCACTATCCTTGCAAAAATAACATAATGGAACAGAAGTTACATCAACTGTCTACATGAGAGAAACCTACTGTAGTAGCATACATGTGTTCTTATTCTATGAGACATGAATATTTTCCAATAAACTCAACAGAATGATATTTGAATATCCTAGCTGGCTCTGATTTGGTGCCCAGCTGCCAAGTTTTGCTTGGTCTCAATTATCCAGTTGTGTCATGCAATCTAATATTTTACATCTGCCAACTGATGAAATGAATGTCAATCAATCAGTCACTTTTATTTATATAGCACTTTTAACAATACAGATTGTAGCAAAGCACTGAACATTATCAAGAAGTAGAACAGAGTTATGGTAATGTAAATGACGAGATTAAACTATTTATTTATTAAATGCAGAGATGGTCTCTACAATCAAAATGATGATTATCACTACAAATTGTGCCCACAACTAAGCAAGTTAGAGACGGCAGCGGCAAGAAACCAAATCTGATCCTGTATTTTTTTATTTAAAACATAATGGACCAGTTTCATAGACCGAAATCAAAGTTAGGCCTAAGTTCAATTAGGAGACATTTTTATAAAAAAAATTTAAAAGCATTATTGGTATGCATTTTAAGACAAAACAAAGGCACTGACATGACTAAAGACTGGTCAGTGCAAGTTCCTTTTATTTAAAACAGCTCAGATTTACATTTAAATCTAGGATTAGGCTTAAGCCTCATCTGTGAAATAGGGGAGTGTGAATTGCACTTTCCTCATATTGCATCATAAAACTTAAAATAAAAAAGAAACATAAAAAATGTGAAAGTTATTTAAAAAAAGAGAGTTTTTTGATTCACAGGTATGCAAATTTTCAGGCATTCATTTGGTGGAGTGCACATTTATAGAATTCAATCATTCTCTGCGGTACATTATACCGCCACAAGAGGTCGTTGCATCATCCTGTGTTGTGTATCCAGCGAGTGTATTTATTTACATTTAATGCAAAAAAAGATTTATAAACAAAACAGAAGCAAAAAGCGTGAAGCAAAATTTGTCACACAAAAACAGGCAATAATATAAACAGGCATTATTGGATTAATACATTGGGTATAGGGTGGATTTTGTTGCTTATAAATGGTAGTCCAGTAGTAGAGTAATTTGTCTTTGCAATTTATGGCACTTTCTTGTGTGTTTTGTTTGTTGTTAAATGACTGTCTCCTTTTCACAAACCAGAATTTTTATCTCACTATGTTTGTATAAGAATATATAATGTTTATACAGTCTGAAGTGTTGACTTTTTGCATTAGTCTGCCTGATTGGTCAAGGTTAAACAGTTAAAGTATATATGGCAGCCTTTGCCACAAGGGATGTGCTAGTGTCTTACTTTTTACATGGTGCAAGACAACTGAGACCTATCTGCCTAACGAGAGTCTTTCCCTGGGATCTTTTGATATTCCTGGAAGGTGGAAACAGCTTCTTAGAATCTTCCGGCTCAAATGTTTCTGCTTCTGGCTTTAATTTAGCTTCATAGAGTAGGATGTATTCTTGACAGTTAAAATGTAACTACCCTGAAACCAATCATGGTGTCTCTCTTGATATTTGATAATAGCGCTCTGCTCTCGTCCAGATAAAATTTTTAATGGCTAAAACTGGGCCAAGCTACCAAGTAATCCATGTGTAGTTTGCAGCTCCCTCTGTTGGTAAAACTGATCACTACATGATAAGTAGCAGACAATCTGGCTTTATGCAGTGAGTGTGTGGGTTATTTTGAACTTACTGTGAAATAAGTACATCTCGAGGTACAGCTTCAGTTGGGGACAGGACACCAAAAAATTATATCACCCCAATATAATATATACATTCATTTTGCTCATGTTGTCATCATGTTACCCATTATTTGTGTTTCTTTATTGCTATTCACAAATCCTCTCTCACAGCCTCAAAGGCTCAAGACATTGAAATGTGCTTGAAACTATTAATGGCTTGCAAATTAATAATCATCAACTTTGCTTGGCATCAGACTATTTTAGATTAGATTATTTCTTTAGATTAGTAATAATCTTATAAAAGGAAAAGAAACTGCATGTATTGAGGTTAAAATTATAGTTAGATTCGTTAAAAACATGCCAAAAAGAGGCAGTGTACAAACATTTTTTTCTTAATAATCTCCTAACACTTTTTGCTTATATTTTAGAATATAAGGTGTTAATGTTGATGTCAATGCAATCACAAGATGTAACTAAACTATTCAACCAAACTGACCAAAACAAGACAGAAAACGTATTCTGTTTCAAGAAACTGAACAACTTTGAACTAGAAGTAAGTTTGAATTGTCTCTTTAAACTGCAATACAAATCATTTCAAGTCAATGAAAAGTCCTTAATAGATAAATACTAATAAATGAAAAGATGAATACATTGTGTGTTAAAATCAAACATTAAAACACTGCAATGCAAGTTGAGGAGTGATATGCAGCAGTAAGTGAATAGGGCATGGTAGACCCGCAGTTCATGTTTCAGCTTTCACTGTAACCTGTCACCAGTCAGCCAACAAATCTGTTTTTAATCAGGTGGGTAGCAGTGTGAGGTATATTTAACTCATCTGCAAAGAGGCAGTAAAGATATTGGCCAGGACTTACAGGAATAATATGAAATGAGAAGCAGAAAATCCCTATGGTGAAGCTTTACAACTTAACAAGGGTCAGAAGATTCGTAAGCATGTACTGCAAAGGGCTGTACACTCCTAATTTTGAATGGCCCCATATGGGAGCCCAACCAAATCTGTCTCAGTGCAGTGTAAAGGCATTACATTCTGTATGAAACAATAACAGTATTTCTTTTCACTAGGCTGCTGATATTCTGCATTACCGTCTCCCAGGGCTTGTTTGCCTGCCAAAGAAAATGCCACAGAGGTTTTTGAGGCCTGTTTTTGTTCCTCGTTCAACACTTTTCATCAAAGAACCAAGAGACCTTGAGAAAACAAAATGCACAACAAAGATTTTTTTCTCTCTTTTTACATTAACAATTTATTAATAAAACAAAATTCTTTTTTGAATATGCTTATTACAAAGTATCTAAATACAGGCATCTGAGGTATATTTGTCTGAAAAGTAGTTGAGATGGATTTTGGTGAACAGTATTTTATCAGAGAGGGGGAAACATCAGAGAGGTGCAAAGATGTAAAATAGCAAACAATACTGAGAAGAAAGTCTTGGGGTAAAATAGACAGAACAAAACGAAAATGTAAAGAAAAAAACAGCAGCATTTTGATGTTTTTTTTGATACAGCACAGAAGAGCTGTTTTTAAAATTACAGTATCCCAGTGCCCATGAAAATTAATACTTAATGCTAATGTAAAATACATTTACTATACCTGATAACTAACAATATCACAAATATAAGCTTCTACATTTTCAGAAATGTGAGAAAAGGTTTGTGTCATTGCTAATGAAGATATGACATAATAGACATGTTGGGACCAGCTTTTCAGAAACAGTTATGTATAAGATAGATTTATTTTAAAGAAAAAAAAAACAACGAGTAAGCATATATGTAAAAATCTTTGGCATAAACATACTGTCTGCATGAATTGGTCTCAGTATGATTCTTTTAGTCCTCCACGTAATGTGAAACATTGACAAATGTTGAAAACAACAGAATTAAAAACATTTTAAGGCTTAATTCAGTGAGGCATGACAGAATGGCATTATTTGTCACATGCACACCAATTCATACATAAATCAAGGACAGCACAATGAAAGAAGAAATAAATTATTTTAACACATTTTAAGAAGTCTGTCTTGTCATGGTTGGGGTTTTCAAATCAAACATTCAGTGTCTGATTCACAGAAAATGTATACTGTCCCAGGTAATCTTTTATGACAACAAGCAAATCTTCTAAGGAAAATAAATTCAATGACACAAATTAAAAATGAATCTATTTTAAATGTCAATGTGTTGTGTACAAATCAGATAATTTGCAAATTATATAAATCGATACAGAGTTTAAGCGTTTTCTTGGAATTTAGTTTAATATGTATTAACGCCCATGCTACAATATATTTAATATTCTTGGGCATGTTTGGGTAGCTTCATAGTTATTTACTGAAACTAATCAAGTTGACCAGTATAAGCAGTGGATGTATACTAGTATTGAGTTAAATATGTATTTACATAATGCTGCTAATATCTCCAATTCACAGTTTTACTTGATTAACATTATTTGATAATTTGACAGTATCTCTACATAACCTTTACTTTAGATTTGCTTTCTTTTTTATTTTATTCAGACTCACTTTACATAGTGTATAAAACAGTAAGAGCCACGAACTGAGTAATGATCTCACAAACTGTAATCAAAGAAATTGGCTGATGTCTGTAGGAGTGTTCTGAGACAGCTCCCTCTCCCTATATATGGCTCAATTGCACTGGTGTAGTAGTGGCCATAGCTTACACGATGAGAAAATTTATCAGCATCTGCCATAAGAGTCAGCAGAGAGGTGAGAGAGTATACGGACCACAGGCCCTCAATATATCTTCTGTTCTTCAAATAATCACCACACTCTGCAAATCTTCTCAGGCACCATGTAGGTGTTTTTCTGGCACTGGAAGGCTTTGGCAAACTCTGGGAAGTTTTGTAATGACCCAATAACTCTGTACAAAAATAGTAGTTATTACCAACATATTCTGACAGGCATGAAGGCATAAAACAGAGGTGCATAAATGTCAAAACATACCTAAACTTCCCTGGACTGTGGACATCAGTTTTGATGGAGTTGACAGCATGCTCTTTTCTATGTGTTCCACACCAAACCTTGTTTAAAAAAATAAAAAAAAGGGTTTATTGGCATTATGTGCTGGATAAACCAAACGGGACAAACTAGTGTGAGTGTTTTAGGCCCAAAGAGCGTTTGCAGTTGTGCACTGGCCTCTAGTATTGCCATGACAATTGTTATGATGGAGGTACCTGGCTTGCCTCCTTCTCACCACCAAAGGGGATCCTCATCGAAATACTAACCCATTCGGACTCCTTGGGCCCTACCTAGGGCTTTCCCACGCTCGTGGCCAGGCCACACCCCCACCCCGGCACATCTTTAAAAACCTGTCTTTGGACTTTAGTATTCAGGAAGTCTTGTTTTGGTATGGTTGACAATTCTGAGCATTTTCAACCATTTTCAACTCTTTGTATTGACCCCGGACTGTTTCCTCATTCTGATTGTTCCCTGCCTGCCCTGACCTAGCTTGTTTATCCCGACTACGTTTATCCCTCTTTCTGTCTGTTTTGCCCTGTTTACTGGTTCTGACTCCGCCTGTATTTTGACTACGAATAAATACTGCACATACCTTGCCGAGTGCTTCGTCACAACAATGGAGTTGGAAAGTGCAATATAACTTAACAAACGTTAAAATATTTTTTGAAGTAATCAACATTATGCTCTCAGTTGATCTTAACTTCAGAAGTACTTCAGTGGAATATTCCTGCAAGTTCTCAGTTACAATTAAATTTTTCACCTGTGCAAAGTTAAGGAAAAAGAGTTGCTCATGATTGAGGTCAATTCCAGGCAGAAGAGCTTCTTTTCCATGTTTTTTCACATAGTTCTGGTAGGCCTGAAAAAAGTAAGCACAGTGATTTTGATTAATATTGGGAAGCAGTTACTGAAAACAAACGCTTGTCTCTCAAATTTCTAAATCATAAACATTAGGCATGAAGTATTTTCTTACAGCCAAATGCCTTCTGAAGACTTTATTAAGTGACAGATTTGGGATTATATATCATATACAGTTGACTATATTTGATGGTTCAGTGAGCCCTAATATTAAACACACTGAACTGAAGTCCATGAGCCTTTTTCTCCCCCTTTGGCTTTTCTAAGAATCCAAACTATTAAGCCGATTCCCTCTGTCATCACAGTCTGACAGAAATCCATCTTCAGGGGAACAAACTGAGCTGCCCTCTCTGTTTTGAATATGAGTATCTATTTTTTATTTTTTTAAACCAACTCCTTTTGACTGCACAGACATAAATTATGATCACATTTCAAATGACTGAGATGTTGGCCCTTTTGGAAGTGAGAAAGCATATTAAACTAAACCAATTATACTAGCAGTAAAAAGGGATTTCAAAAGAGTTGCAGTGAAGGCTAAGTTGCCCTCTTTTTACTTGATAAGACTGGCGAATGCCCCCGTTGTCAGCAATGTTCTCTCCAAGGGTATTATTCCCATTTAACTGTTAACACAAAGGACAGAAGAGAGAAAAAAAGAAGAAAGGGGATGGAAAATAAGACAGTAATTTAGATGTCTTTCTATATCTCTAAAGAATCACAGCTTATTCTAGGAAAACTATTTGTGGTTCTAATAAGGTCCAAATTACTGCTGTCAGAAACTCACAGATAGCTATAAGATACCAATGACATGAAAGTCACATGTAAAAAAAAATTCCACAGTTGGGTAGATAGAAATTATTATTATTTTCTGTTAAACAATGTTTTCAAAATGGTTTAAGATGGTAAGCTTAATTGACTATATTATATAATTATCATCTTTGTAATAAAACTTTATAGATAATTTAAAAAAAAGAAATGGAATTTTAAATAGTTAGGTTTGTATTAGACATTAATTGAATACATTTTGTCCATTCGCCAAATCCCAAGAGTAGTTTCCATACTGGTCCACAATGCATTTGGAAAGCTCATGGAATTTCTGAGTTGAAGATGCAGTCCACCAGTCTTTGAGGTCACCGTCTTTATCAAAATTACGTCCTGAACAAGGTAATAAATGTGGAGAAATTAACTTTGCAACACTTTTACGTGACAAAATATGTAAGAGATGTCTGTTTGAAGTCTGATACCATTGTCATCAAAACCATGAGTGATCTCATGCCCAATGACCATGCCAATGCCACCATAGTTCAGAGACCAGGGCTGACCTTTACCAAAGAATGGAGGCTGAAGAATGCCTGCAGGAAATACTAATAGAATGCAGATAATTCAAATGAATTCTTTATTGGTTAGACAAAACAGATTATTATTATTGTATTTATTTATTATTTAATAAATATTAATATATTTAATAAAATTTATATATATTTATATATATATATATAGTTAATACTACATTGTGCAAATCTGATTCAAATACCTATTTGGTTTCTGCTAGATGAGTAAAATGCATTGACAACAGCAGCTCCTGTGATCCACCTTGAATTAAAGATGCATATCACTTTAATATTTAATTAGAGCTCTTTATTCTTCATAAAGGTTTTGTGACAGTTACTAAACTGGGAAAATGGAAATACTATTTTTGAGACCAGTTATACATGCATATATCTTATGAGCTCTTACTCTTCTTTGTTCACTCTGACTCTCAGTTTTTTTAGGCGTTTCTTCTGACCAAACTCCAAGTTCCTTAGAATGTTCTCAAAGTATTCTTCTGCACTGTAGCTTAACTATTAGGAAAATGGAAGATTTGCACAATAGATTAGTTTTCAATTATTTTAATTAACATCATCTTTTTGAACTCCTCCTGACTCCTCAGTTCACCCTTCATCTTGTAGGCACTTACATCTTGGTATTCCTGGTCCAGGTATGTGTTGTTCATGATATTTTCTGAGAAACCAATTCTTTCTCGGATTGCTCGTGCCTGTAGTAAAGAAAAGAAAAGAATTTGCATTATTAATGTATGTCTTCGGTACAGTAAAAAGCCAATCAAAAATTCAAGAAAACTCTTTATTTCTATAGTCAAGAAAAAATGCTCTTACACTTTTTTTTGAAAGTTCAATTTATATATTGTATTAATTAGAAATAAGCTTGAAACTACATGTCAACTAATTATTATTAATTTGCAGCTACTAACTCTCAGAGTAGACTGTTAGGGTAGGTTTAGGTTTACGTTGACATATACTTGCAAAGTTTCTGATAGTCAGTATGTTGTGGACCCATGAAAATAATGTTACAAGTTATTAAGCAGGCACTCTACTAATATTCTAATGACTGCTAGTTGGCATGCAGTTGCAAAGTTACCTACTGTTAGGAGAATGCCTAAAGTTGACTATTGAAAAAAAAGTGTTGCCAAAAAATTCTATGGAATGAGCTTAAAAAAATAATCTTAGTCATGTGCTGGCAATTTTGATCAGCAATGATTGTGCCGTATCATTAACCTTTAACTTGCGGCGTATAATTAAAAATAAGCTTCACCTTCTCTTCTGCAGCTTTCTTAGTTTCAGCATCCATCCAGGCTAGATCATCCAGATTATTCACAAATACCTCTCTGATGTTAGTGATCATCTTATCCATCTGAGAAAATCACAGACAAAGAAATCATCAGACACCACTTCTCCACGGAAATTTCATACACGTTGTGGTTGGGAATTGTTTAGAAGGCTGTGCTTATACTATTCATCCTTTGGATAAAGGCATTATTCAGCAAGTCTAATATAAATTATCTACTAGAAGTTGTTTGTGATACAATGAAGATTTGCAGATGGATTAAATTACTTTTTCTTGTTTATATTAAACATGTAGGCATTTAATCAATTGTTATATGACCAAGTTTCAGTGTGGTTTAGACATGTAGCTCCTATGCAGCCCAAGATTCACAAAAACATTAGAACATTAAATATTATTAGAAAGTCTTATCTATCAGGGGAAAGTCACCCATTTAAAACCAATGACCATGTGCATAAATACCAAACTCTATCTATTCTGTTTTTGTTTGACAAAGATAAAGCTATGGAAAACTGAAAAAATCTGTAAAGCATGTTCACACACTGCTTGATGGATTTGTTTTAATTGGAACTTACAAGATATCTTGTTCTCTCATTTATAAAACTGGCAAACTGAGACCACTGATTGTTCACAGAATGCGGTTCTCTGACAGATAGACTGTACTGGATAAGGCTAATTATTGACATATGACTTGGTGTGAATATCTGTAACATTATCCTGGTGACCTCAAACCCACTGACACAACATTGACGTGGGAAATGATTTATGGGTGGGCCTTGTATGGGTCACCTGATCATGGACAAGCGCCCACAATGCTAACACTTGTTGTTATGCATGTGTTTTTGTAGGCAAGTATAAACGTAAACTTAAATGGTGCTGACATGAGCCAATTTTAAAAATAGTTTAAGCAATTTTTTAAGCATTGTAAAGTGTACTTGTTTATCAAGGAGAAGTCACTTAAGAGCAAATTAAATTAAATTTGCAAAATATGAGGCAAAATATGTGCAGAAAATATCACTTGTGAGCAAAATATTTCTACATAGTATTTCTTCTAGGTTATAAATGTGTATTTAGGTTGCTTTAACAGGTTTAATAGGTTAAATGGCTGCTGTTCGACAATGTTACTTAATTAATTAAATTAATTTAACAAGTGTGATTTTTTTTTCCTATTTCCAGAGGCCATATTTGAAGAAACTGTGCAGGGTGCTGCCATGTACATGAGGTGGGCTTCAGGCCAGGAGAGTCCTGTGATTAATGGAGTGTTAGATAGCGTTTCATGACAGGTAGTATTGGTGCAATGCTCAGCTGTTCTTACATGTATGCGAGAAAATGGATCAGATTCAAATAATCCCACACAGGTCTCAAGAGTATGTACAAACACACACAAGCACATTTTCAAGAGCCATTACAGGACCAATCCAGACATATATCATACACATATAGCTCACCATGTATTTGCTATCTCCTGCAAAGGCTTCCTCCACATACAGTCTCCCCACAGCATTCTCCATATTGTTGTTTACATAGATGGCACACTGTCTCCAAACTGCTGGTTCAGTGGTGGTCCCATAGATAGCCTGAAAGGGGTGGTAGCAAGTTTATAAATGTGCATAAAATTATTCCTGTTAATTCACTTTTTTTTTTACCTTTCTGAATGCCTTCCTGGTCTCCCTGTATTTTCTGCTCAAACCAACCACCAGATTCATAACAAAACGCCACACCATGTAGTTCTGAACGTCCCTGCAAATATGATCACAAAATGATGTATACTGTATGTACAGTCATGAGAAAAAATATGCACATCCCATGGAAATTGCTTTTTGAGATATTTTGTCAAGCAAATATTTGACCCTTTTTGAAAAGGGCCAGTGAAGACCGGTTGTCACTTTTCTATTCAGATGTGTGGTGACATCATGCCACAATCTCAAGACTTCTGCAAGGTCTTTAGAAGAAGGATGTTGTAAAGAAAGCCTACAGTGTTACAGAATATTCATATTTTAAATTAAAGCTATTTTTTTATCATTAACAAATCCTAAAAAATACATAACAGGTTCCAAACAAATATTATAAAATTACCTCTTTGTGTACTTGGCAAGGACAGGGTTCAGCCTTTTAAAATAGTTTGGGGCATATACAATAACCTCCTCACTGTCTGTAATGTTTAAGTCAACTGCATTCATGATCTTATTAGTAAAGACTGTCCAGTTGAACACCTAAATAGGAGCAGTGCAGAAATTAAAATACATCATTTAATTTCATTTAAGGACAAGATAATAATTCTGATCACTAAATGGAAGGTGAAACTTTTTTTTACCTTAGAATCAAACTCCAGAGTGAAGTTGTTGTTCATGGACTCCAGAGGCTTCTTGTTATAAAGTAGAACTGGGTTGTTTCTATCCTCTGTTGTGTCTGTTGCCTGTGAAGACAAGGAAAGCATTTGAAATGCCATTGCCTCTAGAGTAAGAACATAACTTTGCTGTGCACAGTGCTCTAAACTTAACCCCAAATGCACAAAATGCAGTTTTTAACTGAGTATGAGCAATTATTGTCAAGGGAAAGGTCTAAAGCAGTGTGGGTCTGACTCAAGCTCCAACACAAATTACCAAGCCTGTAATCTGTACTGTGTAAACTAAACAGGAATGACCTCACTTTTATAAAAGGTAAAAACATCACTAGGAACATTGGGGAAAACAAGGCAGAGATCTTTAGCAATGTTAAGCTGTACAGCCACATGGCCAAGGCATGTACTATAAAGTTTCAAGTAACTCCCAATTATTTTCAAGATTTAGCTAAAAATATATGTAATGTTAAATCCCCTTAATCAGAAAGGGATAACTACATGCAATGTTGTGAACAATATAAATATAAATATGTTCATATTATATGTGCATGCAATTAAATATTGTGATTACAATAAATGAAAAATTAAATCAAATCAAACCTAAATGACTGTAAATGTAGATCACTTTTTGGGGAAAGTGTGTTCACATAGAGGTTTTCAGGTGCCAGTTTAACTAAATCTAGATTTAAATTCAAAGTAAAAGATGCTATTGTAAAGTAACCAGATACGGCACATGATCTTGTGCCGTTTGATCCTTTATGATCAAAAGTATGCAAAAAGTGAGCGAGATTTGAAAGTAGTTTGAAAGCATGGGGCCATTTGCTCTCCTTAAGTAGTTCAAGTGCCATCTCTGGTCACCTTAGCATAGCATCTTTTGTCTTTAAATTTATATCTAAATTTTGAAAATTTGTGGCATGTCTCGTCAACTCGTTTATGCATGACCTGACATTTTTTTTGGATATTGTATAAAAAATATTTTGCACATTACTGATATGACCCCAATTTCAGAAAGTTGGGACATTAAATTAAATGTCATAAAAATGATCTGTTCATTCTTTTTGACTTTTTTTTTAAATGACTAAAGTACAATAAAAAAAAACTTTTTATTTTTTTTTAAATGGGTTTTTGATAAATAAAAACTGGATTGTGGTGTGAAACAAAAAAAGATCACAAATAACATGACAAAATGTCTTCATACTTGGTGTGACCAATACAACCTGAT
The DNA here is from genome assembly GCA_032353835.1 of Enteromius viviparus. Taxonomy (NCBI): domain Eukaryota; kingdom Metazoa; phylum Chordata; class Actinopteri; order Cypriniformes; family Cyprinidae; genus Enteromius; species Enteromius viviparus. The sequence continues at coordinate 11,735,995 of JAUCNO010000318.1, forward strand.
CTCACAGAATTGCGTGAAATAACCACAAACTTAATGCATAATTCCATGTTAGTATCACATAATGACCGAAAATTGTGTGATACTACCACATAAAAGATTACAATGTAATTCGGTGACAGGCATCAGCCGTGATCCACTCACGGATTACTGGATTCATTTAATACAAAATTTATACTTTTATTGTAGCACCTAGCCTTACCCTAAACCTACCCACATCTGAACAATATAAAACACACACAGACAATAAAAGCGCAGTCACAGGTATTTATTGCAAAAACTGACCATAAGCAGTAAAAAAAAAACATTACCAACAAGCTGTGCTGCATTTCAAGTTCTTCTGAAGCCATTATTTTAAAGACATTATTTTTTTAAATTTGCGCAAAGCAGCAGAGATGAGTCGCGGCGGACGGAGAGATGCTGATCAATCCTTTTACCTCGGAAGAATTAGAATATTAATCCTTTTTAATAAATAATGTGGGTATGTGTATCTGCTGCTTTATCTTGTGTTTCAGTAACGGATGGTAGGTTTAGGGGCAGGTGCTTATTTTAAAATTATTTATTTACATTTTATTTGAAGAATTTATTTTAAATATTTCTGTAGTTTTAGTTAGTATTAGTATCTCAATATTGTTTCAGTGTAATCAGCTACTATTTCTCGATATGTGATATACACCATATTTTTCCTTGAATACAGGTTAAATGAACTGTATATATATTTATTGTTACTGTAGTTCTATAGTTATAGTTTTAGTTAACATCACCAACACTGATAAGATGTTGTTGATAAAGCTTTGAATTCCTTTAACATTTTTCTAGAGTAACAATAATATTTATTTAATTTAATAATAATACTTTTTTCCCACATGTGTCTGAAGAGCTTAAAACACTTCATTTTTTCTCTAATGCAGGTAAATTCAGCAAGTTTTCCAGCCACTTCCAAACCCAATGGCACCAGTAGTCCTAAAACAGCCATCCATCAAAACACCCGGTGTTCCTCCAGAGACCTGATGTCCCCTGAGAGTCTGGCCCCGGCCCCTCTGATGCAGGACAGCCCGTCTCAGCCCAGACCAGCTCCAACCGGCTCACCCGCGACCCCCAGAGGAGCCCAGTCACCCAGCCTCAGAGCGCCCCCAACGCCCACCGTCAGCCCTGAGACGCCTGGACTCACCCACCAGCAGTTCAGGGCCGCGCTGCAGACAGTGGTGGACCCCGGAGACCCTCGCTTGTCTCTAGAGAACTTTGTAAAGATCGGCGAGGGCTCCACGGGTGTGGTATGCATCGCTCGAGAGAAGAGCAGCGGGCGGCAAGTGGCTGTTAAGATGATGGACCTCCGGAAGCAGCAGAGGAGAGAGCTGCTCTTCAATGAAGTATGTCTTTCACTGTACATTCAGGGCCTCATTCACTTAACAGTTCTGAAACAGCACAGATGTTGCTTTGTAGCGTAGTGACAAATAACCAGAGCCGATGCTCTGGTGTGGGTGACACATAAACTGACAAACATGGACATATGTATGAATATATAGATTTTGTATATATATGAAACTCCTAAAAATATAGGTTAGGAGCAAAAATAACATGTTTATACACATGTAGCAACAATATATACACACACAAATAAATATACATAATTTTATTTAAATGTATATTTATATATAGTACTAAAAATATAAATTTAAAATATATATGAATTTTATAAGCAAAGAACATTTAGGTTATGTGACAAACTTGAAAATAATTAAAAATAGAATATAGGATTCTTACATTTATTTGTACCAGTTGCCAAAGCATCATATCTATTTCTTTTTTTTATGATTAAGTACTAAAACAGCAAAAGTAAAAGGTACTGAACTATAGTCATATTTACAAAAAAACAAATAACAAACTAAAAACCCTTAAAAATGACAAAAAACATGCAACAAAATTACTAATAATAATTTATCATTTCAAATGAAATTTTTAGCATGAGTACAATATATTTACACATACTATAACAGTTATACTAAAATACGTTGATCGTATGTTATTTTTCATTTTATATATTTTTTAAATAGTGTGTGTGTGTGTGTGTGTATAATATTATGTAAAAACTAATAAAAAGTGACAAAAGCTCACAAAAAAATTAACTTGACTTTAACAGAAATTGTAATGAAAATGAAAAATAGAAATAAATTCAATATTGGTAATTCAATTTTATAAAACATAATATTATTTTTGTAAAAACTATATATATATGTGTGTGTGTGCACAAAATCTTTCTCTTGCTTCTGTATCTATAGTATTAATGTAATAAAAGCTTTTTTTGGATATGTTTGCACACAGGTGGTTATCATGAGAGATTACAGGCATAAGAACGTGGTGGAGATGTATAAGAGTGCATTGGTGGGTGAAGAGCTCTGGGTCATCATGGAATACCTGCAGGGAGGCGCTCTGACCAACATCGTCTCAGAAACCAGGTCAGAAACTGTTTTTACATCAGTGATTCCTCAGATCACATGTTGGTGATGGGAGGTGTGCTGGGCTTTACTGAGTGATCAGAAGAGCATCAGGCTATGGAAACTTTGGCTGCTCTGACAGTGAAATAAAAAAATATATATATAAAACTTCCATTTATTTCTGTGATGCGCAGCTGAATTTTCAGCATCATTACTCCAGTCTTCAGTGTCACATGATTCTTCAGAATAATTCTGATATGCACATTTTCTAAATATTATCAATGTTTAAAACACAGTATTTTACATTTTGTATTGTACAGTAATGAAAAAAAATTAAACAGCATTTATTTGAAATAGAAATCTGGTCTTCTTTTGAAAGCATCATGATGGTCTGTGTGTGTGTGTGTGTGTGTGTGTGTGTTCAGGCTAACGGAGGAGCAGATTGCGACTGTGTGTGAAGCTGTTCTTCAGGCTCTGTGTTATCTTCACTCCCAGGGCGTCATTCACAGAGACATCAAGAGCGACTCTATCTTACTGACTCTGGACGGACGGGTGAGACACACACATCCTGACCACTGCTAATCACACACATCACTTCTCAGCTGAACTCTTTTCCACTGCACTGACATACTGTATATACATACCTAGCGTGTCAGGTGGAAATATCAGTTTACATTTCCAAACATTATTTAGTCATTAATTGTAATAATGCAGTGAGATTATTGTCTGAGAACAGCCAGTGCTCCACACAGAGATCTGATCTGATCATCATCATTCTCACAACAGTAAACAAATCCATAACATCTCACCCAATTTCCAATATCCTATTTTCACTCAAAACCAATAACTTTAGCTGAAAAACCAAACTTTGCCCTCAGACATCAAAGTCCTCATAAACACACACACACACACACACACACACACTACAACATAGTTTTACACACTGCTGCAATTAATTCAAGACAATATTTCCAAAACAGTTATGAATGAATGAATGAATGAATATCGCACTTATATTTTGGATCCAGTTATGTTGCTCATGGATCCTGCTCAATAACCTTTTGACATCAACACAAAAAAAACAACTAATGTGTACACTGACACATTTTTATTCATTCATGTACTACACAGTAAACCTGAAAAAAAAATAAAAATAATAATAATATTAATAAATAAAAAAATGTAATCTTCTGCCTCAGCATCCTGTCTTTGCTCTGGTTCAGGTTAAAGAATCTGGTCCACATCACAGACTATACTGGCTCTGGACAAACAGCAGGGGTAAAATACTCGCGCATGCCTGATGTCCTTGTGTCATTGTTCACAAACAAGATGCTTAGTTCTGTTGTCAATATAACAGTACACTCTGCTAGCACTACCTGATCATCAGTGTAGAAGTTACTGTACTGAAATGCAGAACACTGTGTTGTTTATGTATGCCATATATTCATTTCAAAAGTACAAATGTACACATTACTGTATGTGGGATCGAAGAAGACCGTATATGAAAAGAATTCTGTAGAAAATTTAGTTGACAGTTTATGACAGTTAGATCAACCAATGTGTGTTTACCGTAATGACTTCCAGTAAACAATGCGTTACAGTAATGACTAGATGTCACTGTGTACATAATCAGATCAAAATCAAATATCCGTAATCAGCTCATGATTGTACCAGAGCAATGGCAACTTGATCAAAAAAATGAGAAATGTATTCTGATCTACACAAGAGACTAGATGATGTTGAACAAGTAGTTCTGATAATTTCATTTCTGATCTGAGAAATGGACCGAAGCCGCTGAGAATGACTGTAAACTGACTTTGGTCCTTTATCTCCATCGAAGGTTCTGATTGGTGTGTGATAAATTTTGACTCCTAGTGTTTCCAGCTGGGTAATTGTGTGCT
>JAUCNO010000318.1:11774910-11831779 GCA_032353835.1 Enteromius viviparus
GGCAGTGTCCCACATTGTCCCTCAGAAACATACCCCTTGTCCCCCCTTGGGCTTATTAGCAGGTGGTCACCCTAGGTTTAGATCATGTATAAATCTTAATTTTGGTCAAATTAACACTGACTGGTTTTGTTGTTGAGGGTCATACACACACACACACATATATATATATATATATATATATATATATATAGATTAGATATATTTCAAATATATACTATGAGAAAATATATGAATACACAATGACAAAAAATGTAAGCATGCTTGAATATTTTTAATTTAATTTAACTTAGTTTTTGCAATTTATTTATTTATTTAGGTTCATTATAATAACCCGAAAACTGTGAAGCTTGTCTGGCAAATTATATGTTTTAATCTTGATTATATTCACACTTATATTGTCTATGGATAGTTACACATGAAAAATGCTGTTTAGAAACTGAAAGTTTTTCTGGAAGCTAACTCTCGTGTAATTCTTGTATTAAAACCTCATCAGGGATCTTCAGAAAAGAAACATTTATACTGTGCACATGGCCTGAATTGTTACAGGACTACATCAAGTCATAATGAAATTATTTATTTCTGTTTAAACTTGATTATATTACTTCTTTATTTAGAAACTGCTTCTTTCTAGCACTGTGTTTTCGTGACAGGCAGCATTTCCCACAAGCAAGGAAACCACAGGCCCACATGGAGCTGACCATTCTACAAAATTACTGCCAGAAAGTGACTGTGAGTGTGTGCATTTATTTGTCTAAGAGCAATCTCTTCTGAACAACTTCATCATTTTAGTCATTATTGTTGTTTTTAGAGCTGCATTAAACAATTACTTTTGTTTTTAGTTTTTAGAGTCTGAATTTGAAGAAAAAAAAAGCTTTTTCTCAGAACATGCAAAACTACTGCCCTCTAGTGTACTAAATGGAATGTAATTTACTTTTTTGCACATTTTAAATTTCAACACATGAAATTAACCTAATAATACGAATGAAGAATCTTAAATGCCAATTAACGTTACAAAACACCAATGCCACTTTAAAAAAAAAAAGTTTTGTTCTTTCGAGCAGTACTATTGAATAATTGTTTTTCTTGCCTGTAGTTCAGTCAGTAGCACAAGACTCGAGTGATGCCAGTGTTGTGAGTTAAATTCTCAGAAAATATATATTAAATAAATGAATAAGCACGCACATCTAATACACTGTAAGTTGTTTAGAATGTTAGCATCTTAAATGCATATATGTGAGTTATTATTGCTAGCCCTACAGTAGGCCTACAGCAATGACCTAGGTGTAAAGTGTTTATATTACACAATGCTCCCAGGATATGTATGTTTACACTTAGGGAGGTGATATACTCATATACACTTCCTTAAATGCTCAGATGATTGCGGTTGTCAGGAGATCAAAGCACAACTCCCAAATGTGCAGGTGTCAACTAATTAATTGTTTCCAGACTGCTTATTAAAGAGACTAACACACATGTACTCTCTCAAACACACACACCTCACCAGACCTCTCCACCAGATGGTCTTTTTATTAACTCTGAATGAGATCCCTTTACCTGCATCAAATCACCCGTCTGCAACTCTCTTCTCCACCTTTTCACCTTCTTGCAACAGCTGATGTTTAATCCCTCAGATCTGGGTTGTTTTTACAGTGATTTGAGCTTTGAAGTGTCCAGATGGATGGGTGTGAAAGATGTGGGAGTGAGCATGTGCATGCATGATCCAGGCCACGTTCAACTTGTACTTAATCGGTCTGTTCTATTGCTACTTGAAATACAGGTTCTCTTGGAGGTTCTTGTTGTAGGCTCTTTCTTGATAATCACTCAAATAGTTTTTTTAATCACGCTAATTGATTCCATTAAGTGCTATGACTGCAGGAATACATTATCCTGAGTTGAGTGGATAGTCATCTGAAATAAAATTCTTATGTGGGTTTGTTAATGCTGTAATTGACTGGGGGCCATGCGTCATTATGCAGATTTGTGTGTGTGTGAGTGTCCGTGTGTGTGTACTTGTTTATGCTACATTGTGGGGACCAAGAATAGTAAAACCTGACATTTCTGACCAGCCTGCGGTCCCCATGAGGAAAAATAAATAAATAAATATATATATATAATTTAATATTTATATTAAATATTATATATATATATGTATAAATTGCTTTCTTTGCAGAATGCTTCAAGAATTTGTGGATCAGTTATATATATATTATATATATATATATTTGTGGACCTCATTCTATTTATTTGTCCAAATGTTTACATTTTATTAATTTATTTACATTAATTTGTGGATCATAATAAAAATATTCCAACTACAGTATGCAACAATACTATGGCATTAGCTGACTGCAACATTTTACCTTCCAATGAAAGTATTTAATAAAGTATTTAAAAGTCATTATAGATATAGATTAAAGATGAAACTTACATTTAGTCCAATAGGTCCATCTAGTGGCATAACCTTAAGATCTAGTGTCCATATATAAGACATGTGGGGGTCTGATCCTGCTGGCTCCTTTGATGTCAGTGAATGTCTGGGAGAAGAGTCAATATCTGGCTCAGGAATGGAAGATGGTGTTATATTGCTACATAAAGTTCTGAACAGGAACAAAGATAATACAACAGAAATGTATGTATTAAAAAAAAAAGAAAAAGAAGAAAAGAAAACTTGAAAAAAATGTTGGATGTGTATGAGTGTGCTTGTGTGTTAATACACATAAAGGACATCAATACATACAGGAATCAAATAGTTTCCGTGCATTTTTAACCTCACAGCATAATCAGGCTAATGACATGCAGTCTGTCTGATCTAATCATCAGGGTGAAGACACATGGAAAGTTTAGCATTTCATTAGACAACATTTCACAAGGCTTGGGTTCTTGAGCCCTGACCGCTGACAAATCGGTCACATTTATTAGTAGTTTCTAACACCGGCCTTGAAGTGTTAGATAAAATTGATAGTTTCCATGGTAACTGATAGAGTTCCAAAAAAACAAGAGTAGGACAGGTTGCAAGTGGACCACTCTTGTTTATAAATGTAGGCTGTGAAAGGTTATGCCATCATGCTTCAGTATGTTTTTATGCCGATGCTTTCACTTCAAAAGTATGATATGGATAAACTATGGATTAGCCTGTGCCAGATGGCATATTCATTCACTTTTCTTATTACACGAATGACGTATCACCCATTTCCAACAATCAAACACTCCCATGTTTGCGTTCAGTGACTTCACTGTATCCATAGAAACAAGTCATTGGTGTTAGGCAGGGTGTTAGGAGGCCCTTTTATATCACATATGATTTAGAGTTTCACACATCTAGAGTACACATACACGCACACAAAAACTACAGATAAGACATGGCGAGGACTTGGTGAAAGTTTCTAATCACTGAAAACTGAATTGTCATTGCTGTTGCCCAAATAAGGTTTTTCACCATAAAATAATTTACCTCTAAAGGCCAGTTACAGTGTGTTCCTTAATCTTATTTGTGTGTGTCTGTTTAAAACACATGCAGTGCTTCAGAGAGACATAGTCAGAGAGATTCTAAAGCATTTGTGCAGTTTGAACATAGTCTAATATACAGTTGCATTTTGTAAAAAGTGAAAATAGGAGTTCAGGAGTTCAAGAAAAGAAAGGGCAGATGGCTTTGTGGAAGGTAATAGGAGAGAGTTGCCTCAGGACAAAAAGATTCGCATGATACTTACATGCTTACAAAACAAGAGAAAGGAAGATGTTTACAATACAATTAAAAGGTTTGGAGTGAGTGTGTTTAATGTTGTTAAAATAAATTTAAATAAGGCTACAATCATTTGACCACAAAGTAAAGTAGAAACAAACAAACAAACAAAAAAACTAATGTAGTCAAACAGTATACTAAAACTGTCACGAAATGAGAGACAGCTGTGAAGGAGAGGTGCATTCTGGGGAATGGAGTCCAGGAGAAACAGACATGAAACACACAGAAAGGCTAAGGCTGGAGTGCCATATCCTGAACCCTCTTGCCCTGGAACCCACACCAGTCGCAGCTTCCCTCAGATCCTCGCTTCAACCTCCAGTTTACGTCTTTCAAGAATCTCCTAATCAGCTCTATGAAAAGGGTATTTAAGCGGAGTGCAATTTTTTCACAAGCTCCTCATCGGCTCAGCTTCAGCTGCTATTTCCAATGCCCAAACCTCTTTGCTTCTAAAAGGCATTTAAAGAACAAATCCTCCCCGTCCCGATTCACGGCTGCCACTAACCATCTAAATTTTCTAAACCCATTGCATTTCTACCCTCCATAAAGGTTATGTCTCCTCCCACACCACCCGAACCCTCGACGCAATGTTCACCCTAGCCTTCTTTGGGTTCCTCAGATTCTCTGAATTAACAGTTAATTCCAATTTGAATCCAAAAATCCACCCCACCACTTTCCAATTTTATCAATCCTTGATAATGAAACACAGCTGATGCCTCGTTCCTTAATCAGCCTATTAACTGATTATCCTGTCAAAGCTAAGAGATACTCTTATAAATAGAGCTTTTCCAGCATCTCGTTCTTTGCATCCCTCCACCTCCCCTTTCTCCGCCTCTAGTCCTAGATCACCAATGCTAACATTTTTCTTTATTTCAGATCAAAAGCGTACTGGCACTAGAGACGCAAGAGATAAAAGAGATTTATCGGAAATCAGATCACCTGATCGTGCTCCATGGATAGATCACCGGAACTATATAATTCATTATAAGTTATGACATTATAACCCACCTTATTATAGCAGACTGGACTTGTTATAGCACACATTCACTCAAATTCACACATGGGCTGACATGAAAATCCCAGTTCATCATGCTGTGCTAGAGATGACACACTGTTACCGCCATGGCTGGCCTTAAACTATAAACGCAAATGCAAGTCTCTGTCCATGAACAGTGTGGTTAGTGTGGTTTGGCTTCTGTACAGTCAGTGTTATTTAGTGTCATCACTTGGTGTATCCGTTCCCTTTCTTCTTCCTTCAGTTCATATTTTTCAGTGTAAAACTTGACATTACCCACTAAAAAATTCAGGTTTTTTTTCCTTTGCCTCAATTTACTTTACTTCAATAATTGATCTGCAGGTTCATCTTGCTGGATGTTCCTTATCAAGCATCGCATAACTCTGCTATTCTTCATTACAGTGTCACAGTTGCACACAGCAGAGGCCCTTTGCGTTCCAAAACCATCTGTTTTGGCAGAAATATGTGTGTATGTGGTCTGCAAGACGTCTGCGTGCGAACGATTGCTGGGATGGTGAATATTTCATGCAGAGGACTGCCCTCTACAAGCTCATATGAGCCAAATGGACTACCTCTCCCACTCTCTGCATCGTGTGGAATGTCATATGTTGTTGCTAGCATGCCAAGCCACCAGCTGACTGTTGGTTAAACTTAGCTATTCCTCTAAGCCCTCTCTGATTTGCAACGGTGTGCCTGACCATGGAGGGGGGGTGGGGGGAGGTTTGATTAAGTGACTCCAGATGCAGCTAGGCAGCACACGTGAATCTGTTTCTTGAGTGATGTTGTGTCTGTGTGAGTGTCAGGTGCAAGTAGAGAAAAATGGAGAAATGGCACACAGATGATGAGTATAAAAGTGATATTTTTCTGATGCTGTATCTCCCAAATCACATTTTTCCATGACAACACGGGCAGAGAGAGAGATGAAATGATGAAATATGATTCTTAAGTGTTTCAGACACCTTCACATATTCAGTGGAGCCGTGACAGCTGTAAGTACGGCTGCTGAATACATAAAAGACACACAAAACCACGAGAGACTGATAACTAAGGAGAGTGAGGTATTCTCCATCAGAGATGCTTGATTCAAAAAGAAGTGCTCGTCTGTGAGCATAAAATTGCAGGACCTTATTACGCTGTCATTTAAGCTGAAGATGTTCTGTACACTGGCACCCTCACACACGGTCTGCAAAGAGACGCTGATGTGTCTTATGTCTAATTTAAGCTGCTTTGTTCAGATTGATGTTCAAAATAAGAGAGGATTGTTTTACGGCAACATGAAAAAGTCTCCTTTTAATACTCACACAGACACGCTGATGTTTCATGTTGGCCTACATAATCTTTAGCAGACTTGTTATGGTTAACATGGCAGAGAATGCTCCTACATGCTGGGATTCATTTGCTGAAAAAGAGGCTTTCGAAAACAATCCTTCGGTTTACTTAGAAATCTACCTCTCTAGTGCGCTTTAATGTGATTTTTTTTATGAAAAGATCTCTCACTCAATACTTAGGACCCCTTGATTCACACACACTGCATTAAACCTTGAGAATGTTTTCCAGCCACAGGGACAGAAGGTGTGAATCATGTCTGTGTGTGAGGTGGTGTTTCTATGGCAGGGACAGAGCTGTGCCCCGTTGAACTCCCCCCACAGACTTGCCCAGGTGGAAAAGACGTAGTATTAAATGTTTAAAAAAATATGCTTGAAATTAGTAGCATACAAGTAGTATGTTTATTATACATTTGTATTCCTTAACATCCTTATTTAAAGTGCATTAAAAATATATTAATTTTATTTTAATATATTTCTAAAAAGTGTACTAGAAATACTTTTGTACTAAATGTATGCTTAATTACCCTTAAGGAATATGCTAAATACAAGCATACTTTTTATATATTCCTAAAAAGTATAGTAAAAATACAATTTTAATAAATATATTCTTAGTTACACTTTTAAGCAATATACTAAAATAAAGCATACTTTTAGTGACGCTTTAGTGTATTTACAGAAAACACACTGTTACTCTTACTTAAAGTATATTTTGTGTACTTTGTGTAAGAACATAAAATGATTACACTTTTAGTGGGTTTTTAATGTAATTCATAACCATGTCTTTGCGTCCTGCAAAATATTTTCAATATTTATGTAGTTATCATTTTAAATATTTAGAAAAGTATGATATTTTGAAAAACATTTTTAACATTTACAATGTACAAACATTTGTCAACTATTTATTAAGCATTGCAATGGCCTGCTTAAAATATGTTGTTTAATATGTTGTAACTTTAGTTGAAGAGTACTGTCCCTTACTTGATTCATTCACCATAATAAGCCAGTAAAAAAATCCCATAAGGGTATATTACATAACATCTAAAACATATATCTAATAAGATCTAAAATACTTGAAAAAACAATGAAAATAAAAAAACGTATTCACTGTTTAAATTCAAACAACAAACTGTCTAAACCTGATTGATTCCAGAGCCACTGAACGGCTCTGATTGGTTCGTGTGATAATGAGTTTGCACCGGAGAACTTCGTATATCAAATATGATGTGCGTGCAAAAGTCCCTTGAATGTGAATTAGCGATAGGAAGTTCGAATCATCTTACAGTCTTGTTCAGATAAATTAACTAATCTTTTTTTGTGTCATCTCGTTCATTTCATTCATTTTTTAAAAAAAGTTTAAATATAAAACCATATTTTTCCCCTAACACATCTACTACAGGTACATACGTACATGCTGATTGTAAACAATACAATATTTTTAATTATATTAATATTAATTAACTGTTTACCTCTTATTTGTTTAGTCTCTCATTATTTAGTCAAGGATTAGCTCACCTCACCTCTTCTTTAATTAAATTTTTTTTTAAATTTTTTTTTTTTTTTTTGCTTTATTTAACTTTAAGAAATATTTTCTGAAGTCTATTTGGATCGTTCGTTCATAACGTGACGTGACAGCCCCTCAAGCCTACCATAAGCTGGAAAGAGAATTGATTTGGTCAGCTGGGGGCTTAATGGATAGGGAGTTGTAACTGTTCCCCCAACTGCTCCCCGGGCGCCGCAGCAATGGCTGCCCACTGCTCCGGGTGTGTGTTCACAGTGTGTATGTGTTCACTATTGTGTGTCTGCACGTTGGATGGGTTAAATGCAGAGCACAAATTCCAGTTATGGGTCACCATACCTTAGGCTTATGGGTCTGTCACATCACGTTATGAAAGAACGACTCAAACCCAAAGACTCGAAACAGGTTAACTATTTTCAATAAGAACAATGCGCATGCACAACTGAACAAATCACCAGATGACTCGTTCTTCCCAAGTCACATTAAAGATTCGTTCAAAATGAACGACCCATCACTATGTAATGTGAAAATAAGTGTAAGTGTAAGCAGTTATATTACAGGGCGATCGTGCCTCTTTAGAGCACTTGGAGGAGACCAAGCAATTCATATGGATTACAGGGCAATGTTTTTTCGATTAACTTTTGAAACTTGTATCATCTTACATCGGACACAAGCTTTTCTTGAAGATGTACGAAAGTCTTATTGGATGGTTTGAAGCATCTTAAGGGAAGTGATGAAATTAATTAGAAAATATAGGCCTAGCGGTATGTTCTTTTGTTTACCAGAAACCTCACTGTAACTTCAGGTAAAATTTATGTTTAATTAATGTTATTTGTCTGTGTCAGTGATGTTTTTGACATACGCAAATACCGCATAACATAACATTAACATTCTATTATTTGCAAAATCACCTGTTTTCTGTTTTTCTGAACAATTTGTCTTAATTGTAATGAGGTAAGTTAATTTTCAGACCAGAGAAACTGAAATCTGAGTGCAGAAACAAGCAAAGAAATAGTAAGAGTATTTTATTATTTAGAGGTTGTAGCTTACCACCTCTGTTATAGAGATTTTTGAATTAGGCCTAACAGAGGTGGTTTGGTCAATCTTGAAAAATTCAAGCAACATGTCAATTTCAGGTAGCAGATTTGTGCTTCCTTTACATTATCAGTATGTCCTGTAATACACACAGGTTGGCTTACTAAATAATTTATTTTGTTTTTATTGATAATTTATTGAGTTTGTACTTTTGTTGTTGTTGAGTTTGAAAGTGATGTAGTTGGGCTATGTCTAATCTTATGTTCAGTGTAACTCAGAGTACTGACAGTGAAAACTAACAAGAGGATGAGATATGTCATGCTTGATGAGGAGATTGTCAAAAGGTAAACTGAGATGTCAACAAAATTCTAATAAATATCTATGAAATATTCAACAATAGATGCTAAATGTTTTTGTCTACTTTTATATCAATATTTTTTTTCTTTCACAGATCTTGTAATAAAGCAGTCATCAAATACAAATACAAACTCAGTCGTACTCAAAGTGACCTCGTCTCACCGGCTCCCTCTTGGTCAGTCGTCACTTCCTTAGTCCACTGGCTCCACCAGTGATGCTCAGCTCCATTGGCCCTCCACCTGTGCCTTCTCATCACCATCTTTTCGCCACATCCTGCAATCATCCCCATGTGCTCCTCACCATCCCTACACCAACTTCTCATCCACCTCCAAAACACCATCCATCCTTCCGTGTTCTTTTGCTTGAACTTTTTTATTTTAAGTCTTTGCACATATTGCTACTCACCTCTATATTTTTTTCAGTATATTTTTATTTATAATAATGTTTTTGTTTTTTTGTTTTTTAAATGTGTTAATGTATTGTATTGTAGTAATACAAATAATATATAAACATACTTGTATTCCAAGTGCATTTTTAATGCATTTTATAGTTGTTTTTTCTCACAAGGGTATATATGCTGCTGTACTTTCTGTACTCTGAATATCTGTAATGTGCACAACAATATATAATGCATTAAAGTTTTATAGATATCAAAGTATGTATGTGTGTATATATCTATATACTGAAGAAAAATTTATCTTCATAATACACTTGTTACACTGCTTGCCGTAAGGATAAGAGTCTTATTATTGATTGATATGATTCTTTTAATTATCAACTCAGGAACAAAGGATACGCCACAGACATGAAGACTTATAGAAGGACCGACAAGGGAGACTAGGAAAAACACACTTTAAATACATGACATAATGAGGGGAGAACTCAAGACACCTGGGGAACATGACTAGGAACAAATTAACACAAGGAACTAATAAAAGACAGGAACAACCAAATAAGGGCATATAACACTTACAATGCTAGTGTAATGATAATGCATTTTAATACAATAAAAATGTATTTGAAGTACATTAAAACAATGTTTTAAATATGTCCTAAATGTAGTTCATGAAGTATTAAAATTACTATGTAAATGTATTGTAAGAAATATACTTAATGCATATACTTAATAAATATACTTATACTTTATGCACTTAGTATAGTGTAATTTAAATATACTAAGCATATCTCAAAAAGCACAATTTAAATATATTTCTTTTTCACCTGGGTAACCTTGCCAGAAATTTTTTTTCTAAAGAAAAAAAAAAAAAATTCAAATTCACTTACATGTAAATGAATCGTATATACTACAAGACAAATTCATTTTCCAAATGGACAAGGATTTAAAAACAAAAAGCATAAAGCAAAGAAGGGAAAAGAAGAAGCTGACACTATGATGTTTTTTCTTACAGTAAAAAAATAAATAAATATAAATATAAAAATAATAAAGTGTTCACTTAATATAGTAGTATAATAATATATTTAATATAATAGGCAATATATCTAATATAATAGAAGTACAAACTCAATGTAATGTTCTCAGACACTTAACTGAATGTTACGTGCATACAAATGAAAATGAATTATAGTTGAATCATTAAATGTAATTGAATGGGAGCTTAAAGCATTTTGAGCTATTTCGGTACATCTGCATAGTTAGTTCATAATTAATTCTATTGACTTTGGAATGTGGTTAAAAAGTATGTACTGAGAAGCATTTGTAGAAAACTGAAATATACTGGCTTAAAAATTTACTTAATATAAATGCAGTTTCTTACAAAACTTATAAGTAAATCATTAAATAAATAAAAATACAGCCATCACCCTAAATCTTTAGCCATCCAAACCTTCACACGATGTATAAGCCAAGAGATACTGGAATAAAAGATCTTCAGGCAAACAACAAAATAAAAGCAAGAGCATTTTAAAATTCTAGCAGAAACAGTGCAAAATATCATAATACAAATAAAATAATTAATGTTTCAAACAAGTTTAAATGAATAGCAAATTTTGAAATTATATGAAATCATTAAAGCTGTTTCTTGAATGCTGAAAACATTACTCAAGCTTAAGCCTTGAGCATGTCAGTAACAAAGGACAAGGCCATGCTTACACACACATCGCTGTTCACCCTTGAACACATAACCTGACCAAAAACACATAACATGTCAATTTGCTTTGATTGAATTGTATGGCAAGTTAAATAATGATGAATTACTGCAGGTATTTTATGACAAGATCTAATTAATTAAAAAAGAATTAATTAAATCCCGCTCTCTGTTCTGTTTTTTTTTTGTACAATAAAAAATATTGGCCAATTTGAGAAATGTTCTTTTTCCCCGCGCTGACAAAGGTTAGATTACTATCTCACCCTGGTAACATCTCATGCAGAATAATTAAAAAAACAATCCAGTCAATGAGTGCAAGCTTTCTACGTGGCGCTGCCAATTCTTCCCCTTATTCCAGCTGTGTCTGTGATCTGCCTGTAGAGGTCATGAGATTGACTTTAACCATGTTCCAGTACATACTGTTGCACATGCAAACTGGTATTTGCTTCAGTTGTTGTATTACAAATAATTTTGAATTAAATAAAACATGCAGGGGCTAAATTCAAGTGAGCAAATATGAATGTTTCTGGAAAACATAAAAAGCATAAAAACATTATTTGTATTTAATGCTGTGTTCAAGCAGCTGCATATTTATTGAACTAATGAAATATGTACATTTACTGAACCTTAACCGAGATTGCAAGCTACCTTTATGTTAACAGTACAGCAAAAAGACTCACAGCTCATATGCATTTCCTCCTAGGAGACATTTTGGATGAGCTTTTGTCCTTGACAGAATTTATTTCAGTACAATTTTCCAAACTGTATCATATTTGATGTATTTGTCTTGAATTCTCTCAGAAGCACAGAAACTGTATTCTGTTAGCAGCTAAGTTAGAAATGTTGTGATATGCCGTTTGGAAATATCAGTCATTTAGATCACAATTTACGCTGAAAAATATTAGTTGATTTTAACAGAAAAAAACTATATAAAAAACATTGCAGTTCATACCTTACTATGGTGAAACACTATTATATTTATCTTGATTCAATCTAAATGACATTTTTTACATTCTGACATTCAAAACATGTAGATCTAAATGTATTATAGACATTATATTTGATTAAGGTGCAGCATAAAATAATCTGGATGCAAAAAAAGCAAGAAAATGCAATAAAAGGACCAGTCCAGAGACCTATTTCTTTCACAACACTTTGTGCTATATTTAACTGAAAAAACATGTTTCTTCCTATTTTTTTGGCTTGCATGCATATTATTATTAATAATAGGTATATGGTTGATGTTTATAGCAGTATTTTAGTGTTGTGTGTGTAGCAAAACCATGTACTGCATATATTCTTATCCTAAAGGCATACTGCTTAAGCAAAGGCCTAATTTGATGTGCAATTTTATTGTGGTTATTAGTAGCCTATTAATAATAAAAAGAAGATGTTGAGCATCACATACTATTACTATCCATTTAAAAAGACACAGACATTACCATGGCATCCATCCTCTATGATGAAATTCTGTTTCTTCCAAACGGAGCTGCCATCTTTTGCTGTAAATTTAACTAGTTTATATTAGAGAATACATTTTGTGTGCACCATACACACTGCACACGAGTATCTGTAATAGCCCTAATAATAAACTAGCCTACTAACGATTTTAGCAATTTGTGGCGCTACCGGTCTATGATAATTTATCCTGGTACCTAGCAAACATAACATACAGTGTTAGTCTTTTACACAAAGCGCACGTTCCTCGTCCAGCAGTGACAGATGAAGGAAGGTGGCTCCACCCCTCTACTAACATCTCCCATCTGAGAGCTCATTCATACTGAAGAAATGTGCTGCAAGAGTCACGCTCAACCTAAGCGCGCGCGACACATCTATCCCATGCTAGGAGAAGAAACCAAAATGCCACCGCCTTGCAAGTAGCAGCCTGAATTAAAAAAAAGGTTGTATTATGCACTATATTTGTTAAAAGCAAGTGCGTAAAGACCAACAAATGGAGAACTACAAGCACTTCATGGCGCGCTGTAGCTGGAGGAAACTTCCACGCGCTCGGTCTGATCACAGGATCCTCTGATAGGGAATGAGACGAGTGAAGTCGTGAAAGTTAGACCGAAAGAAAATGTCGGCGACACATGCTTCACCTTTGTCTAACAAAACCAACCAATATGAGGACGCGGTCGAGGGCAACTGGCAGGTTCTCTTCGGTTTATCCTTCGCCATCGCCACGGTCACTTGCTTGGGAGGTTTGTACTCGCTTATGTCGCTGCTCAGGATGAGAAGCAAGTCTTCTCTCTGTCTGATAGTGGCTTCTTTATCCATAGACGACCTAATCAGCGTCGTGCCGCTTACGCTCTTCATGATCTTGCAATGGAGGAGCGGAGACGCGAACCGGTCGGGAGCAATTTGCACTCTGTCCGGACTCCTTTACGTTTTCCAAGGGTTGTCAAGCAATATGAAAGCCTGTCTAATAGTTGCCTACACTTTTTACGTGACAAAACGTTTTGGAGTGTATCAGACGGCTAACCGACCTCTCGGGGTGTTTGTGGCTGTGGTGGCGGTGTGGACGGTGAGTCTCGCGGTCAGCGTCCTCCCCGTGTGTGGCTGGGGTCGCTTCGCCCCCGCTTCTCTCGGCTGTCTCCCAGAGAACGACAGCCTGTACGTGCTACTGCTGTTCGCCGTTTACTCACTGTGTTTCTGCGGGCTAGTAGTTTGCTCTATTCCTCTCATCTACCAGCTCATGTGCTCCACGGAGGCCCTAAGAACATTTTACCCGAGCTATTTTGAAATTGCCGGGTCGGGTCCGCTTTGTGAGATTCCCTCTTTGTCACGGGATAGCTTGGAGAAAAGTTTGGGTGCCTACAATGAATTCAGCTCAAACACTGGCAGTTTTAAGAACAAAACGGAAACGTGTTCTTTGTCATACTCTCCAGCAACCGGTCATTTTCAGAAAGATGAAGCTCAGAGTGCACGACATTCCCCTGTGTTTTTCTCTCAGAAGCGCTTTTCGATGATTCTGGCCATGGCACGAATGGTTCTGTGGATGCCAATGATGGTGAGATCTATAAAAGCAATTACTTTTCACTTGAAAATAATTTATTTGTTACAGTAAACCATTAATTATGGTTACACTGTCAAAATAAAGAAGGATACTTGAGGCCTTTCTTTGTGGTTCCTCAGACTAGAAAGACCATTGCCGATCAATATTGTCAATATTTTGTTTTTCAGTATATCCATAAAGAAATAATTTGATTGTCTAATGATTGTTGATTATTATGTGGATTAAGTAGAGAAAATATTATAAAATGGGCCCAATGCCATATCAGTTACTGCTTAAAAAAAAACAAATACCATACCACACCATGTTTTCTCTGGAGTTCATCCTTTTGTGTAGTCAAGGAACTTAATATTTCAAGTGCCTCAAAGCCTTTGCTGTCCCCTTACAGTGGATGACTGGGGGAACTGTTGACAGTATTTAGATTTCAAGCAGGAACTCCATGATGTAAGTTCCTTAGAGAACTGGCCTTTTTGAAAGAGAGTCTTGTGCTTTTCATAAGGGTTTTACTAATTTGGGAATCTGAGAAACCTCAGAAAGTGCCTTTATTTACAGTGTGTAACAAAAACTTTGCACCAGTCTTAAATGTCATCTTCAACTGTAGATCTAAAGGCAGTGATATAGGTTGGTTGACCTTATAACCTGTCAATGTAAATGTTTATTTTCATAAAAAAAATGTTTTTTAATTATTATTTGACTCTGTTTAAACTGAAATGAGTGGTGATTCACTTATTTTTTTCACTGGCAAACATTGCCCTTGCAGACCCAAATCCTGGTGAGTCATGCCGTTCATATGCACAGCGCGTCTTTGGAGACTCTCTGTTTTTTCTTGACCTTGATCTCTGCGGCGGTCACCCCTGTGTTTGTGCTTTCGGAGCGCTGGATCCATCTGCCGTGTGGTTGCTTCATCAACTGCCGTCAAGGCTTAGGATCCGAGGTTTCCAACGGTTGGTACACTGATAAATTAGCCTGATATACAGTTTTGTTTTTATGGATTTTTCTATAGGTTTATAGTAAGTACCTTGGGGTTTTTTTAACAATCCATTTAAAATAGTATAAATGGTATAATTTGATATATGTCTTCCATAAAAGTATCTTAGGTTTGTGTGAGAAATAAAATGAAAATAGCTTTCCACATTGCCACATTATCATTTGTGTGTTCTTTACAGCAAAGAAAAGGAGATTTGAATTCAACCTCTCATTCCAGCAAGGCTATGGCATTTACAAGATCTCCCACATGAAGTCACCTTCCATCGAGAAACCCTCTTTTAACAGTTTATACAGCAGTGATTTCTCTGAGAGCAGAGTGGCTGTGCTGGACAGTGGTCAGATTGGTAAGTTCAGCACCACGGCAGCGGAGGACAGCTCCCTCCACAGCGAGCTGCTGCTTGAAGAGAGAGCGGACAGCCAGCCTCAGAGCTCCACAGAGAGGGACGGACCGTGCAGTGTCTCACCTCATGTTTCTACCTGCGATCATGAGGATCTTCACCTTGACAACTCATCTGTATTTGATGGTCCCGAGAGGAGGCTGTCCCACGAGGAGTGTCGTAAAATCGAGCTGACTGACTGGGAATGGTGCAGAAGTAAATCAGAAAGGACACCCAGACAGGTAAGAGCACACCCATCTAACAGAAATAAGGGAAGTTACATTTTGTTGGCAGGTAATGAGAAAGTTACAGTAACAGGAAATTGTCATATTGTGTATATCATTGCAGACCCCCATAAAAAAACTTTAGGCTTTTATGAAGATGTTATGTAGGTTTTTCAAAACTATTAATACTTTTCTAAATAATACTGAATATTATCAGATTTTTTTCTCAGCTTTGCTTTATATACAATTAATTTGTATTGCTCTTACTATATTTGCTGCTTACAGTTAAATGTGCACCATATGTGTTGCAGGAAGGTTTGCATAAAATTAAGATTTGCCCTAAATTTATTTTGTCACTGCATGTTACCTGTAATAGTGGACACAACCACTTTTATTCTTCTTGTTATTTATGGCTAATGAATTAGAAGCACGTTCACAGGAATATATTTAATTCCACTTTGGAAATATGCTCAATCTAACTATGAATTATTCATCCATAATTTATGTAATACTATATATATATATATATATATATATATATATAGTATATGATTTGTTATGTTCAGGCAGATATTGTACGTTTATTGACCTAAATACACATTCATTTTTAAGTATAACGCAAAAATAAATTTTAAATCTCTAATTAACATGATGAAAGATGAAAGAAAAAATGACTCTACTTCCATTTTATCACGATATTTAGTGTATAGTCTTTCACAGACAGCACATTTATGAATTGATAAACTTTCTTTGCAAGAACTTTTCTCCCAATGCATTATCGTTGCACTCATTACTACTTATTGTTTTTCTTCTGGCTTTTCTGAATCTGCTGATAACATTAAACTAGATATGCACCACCTGTGGCAATTCAAACTCAGAAGGCGGTAGATCCATTTGCAGCCGTTTATTAGACAGATCCGTGATAACAACAATAAGCACACACACAGTAATGTGGCAGAGAACAGAAACAGTACCGTGAAACAGGCTGTGGTCGGGGCAACAGGCAAGAATCAACAATGTAGTCCAGGCGAGGGGTCGAGGCAACAGGCAGATATCAATAAACCAGAGTCCAGGCAGAGATCGGGGCAACCAGCGAGATTCAACGTCGAAATAAACAATCCAAATGGGCAACAGATCCGTCAGAAGATAATCCAGGAACAAACGCTTGGTAAAGTCACAGAGGAGCAATACTTCGCATCGTTCTCAGTTCAAAGCGCGCCTTATAAAGGCGGAAACCCGCGAAAGCAGCGCGGGCTTCCGTGAGGTGTTCGGGGGAAAAGGGTCCGGGTAGGAACTAAAACTCGGGCGACGGTTCCCGCTGATGGCGGTCTGACGGCGCCACAGAGGAACGCCTTACAACACCACCACAGCAACCTCAAATGGTTATTATTATATATTTTGAATCACTTCTAGACATCTGCATTGGCTATATCTGTGATTTATTTAATGTTTGCAAGGGTATATCATAAAGCTTAGATACACATTGCTCTGCAAGAGCTGTGCTGTGTAAAAAAAATCATGTTGAGTGTTAATGGAGCTGATGAGTTTAACAGAAAATAAATTACCTAATGCTTTCCAAAACAAATATATCTAGTTATAACAGAGCCATGCAAAAAATAAGCCATTTAATTAACATTACAATTGTGTTAACACTTAGACAATCCCTCCAACTGGACAAATAATTATGTGGATTATGTTCATCACAATAGACAAACAAGCCATTTATGTGTATTTCCACACTGAATGTTTAGTGTCAGGAACGCAATGCACAGTGAGACAGACAGAGACTCTTAGTCAGACACATTGACATATGACTGACTGCTGTTTTGCTAAGAATTGCTTTGCTGGCTTGTACAGGCGTGGTCTCACCATCACACATCCGGTTCAAAGCTCCAGTTTGGGGCCAATTCTATCTTAAATATAAACAGACAAGGACTGTTCAATTCATTAATAACTGATGCTAGTTTTGATGTATGTCTATGTATTTAAGGATTATATGTTGTGAATAGTAGAATATGAGGACTGGCATTGATCTGATTTTGTTCCTCCATTAACATAATTTTGATCTATGCTTTGGCCTTAGAAGCACACTCTTATTTTATTATTCACCTAAATGCATTTTTCATAATCATTCACAATTCTAATAATAATCCATATAACTTGTATTACATCTGCTATAAATTTAGCTATGCATCTTTTTAATTAATGCTTCTGCAAGGATAAATTCGCTGTCCTACCTGTCTCTCTGTAGCACTGTCTCAGGCATCTTACATCACGGGCTTTGCAGTTTATTGCTCCGGTCACATCTGCAGTGTGCTACTTCCCTGCAGCAGGTCTATGGCAAGTTTATGAAGTTGAGCAGGGAGCTTCGGCATCTGCTGGGAAAATGTCGTTTTCATGTAAATTCAAGCTTGGTACTGTAATAGGATGGTATCTTTGCAATAGGTCAGTTTCATCATTTCATCCTTGTTAAGTCTCACATTGAGTACAATGTCAAGCATCAGATGGATTGGTGTAAAGCCTTTTTTTTTTTTTATATATTTTTAAAATGAAAGTGGATGAGAGCTAACCATGTTATACAATACTTAAATATTTTAAATGTCTAAATCCAAACTGTTAAACATGGTATAACGTGCTATAATATTTGTTAAAATGTGCTTGTAATGTTAAAAAAGTACTGAGGCACTGGTATGCACATTACTAATACTAAAATACTAAACGAGATAGTTAATATAACTTCATTGCTGATATGTAAAAAAAAAAATAATAATAATTAATTTGAATTGTAGGAGGTGGGACACCAGTCTATTATTATTTCCACTTTGACTGGAAGAAAAGTACATTTCGGCCATGAGCTACAAGTAGCTTGCGAACGACTTGTTGGAGACCTCTGGTGTAAAGCATGCCTCCACTAGACTCTGGAGCAGTGTAAACATGTTATGTGGAGAGATGAATCACGGTTCTCTGTTTGACAGTCTGATGAATGAGTCTGGGTTTGGAAAATGCATGGACAATGTTACCTTCTTGAATGCATGGTGCAAACTGTAAAGTTTGGTTAAGGATTAATAAGGGCTGTTCTTCATGGGTTAGGCTATGCCTTTTTACTTAAAGAAGATAAATCTTAATGCTTTTTAAAATACCAAGATATTTTGGACAATGCTGAGCTTCTAACTTTGTTGGAAGACATGGCACTTCCCTGTTCTGTCATGATTGTGCCCCAGTGCAAAAATCCTGGTCCATAAAGACATTTTTGAATGGGTTTGGTGAGAAAGAATTTGAGCCCAAATCTCAATGCCATCGAATGATGCTTTATTAGAAAAGTTCAGGGGGAGCATGTTAAGATAATCCACTTCATTAGTACAATAGTAAATATATATAGAGAGGCAACTTACCTCTAAAATTATGAGCTGGGCCTTCTCGTCCAACATCACCTTAAAAATGCTCTACTGGTTGAATAGGAAAACTACCTAGAACCACTCCAAAATCTATATTAAAAACCTTCCCAGGAGAGGGGAGGTTGTTATAGCTTCAAAGGGAGGAGCAACCAACCATGTATTAATGTCAATGTATTTTAAGTGTGTCCATATATTTTTGTCCATATAGTGTATCCATCCATCCAACCAACCATTTATCTATCCATTTTTTTTTAAATCTTGATTTAATATACTGTAGACAAGGTTTAAGTATAGTTCTATAAATCCAAGATATTTCTTCAGCTATCTTTTGTTTTCTTCCATTCGTTTGGTACCTTATAGTATGTTAAAAACAATTTTTTGTTTCTCTTTAAAATCCTTTTGCTATGAGGAATATAGGATTTATGACAACAAAGGCAGTTCCCTTTATGTGGGCTGTACTGCAAGCCATCACTTTGAAACAGCATGTAATTGGGAGTTGCAAAGAAAAAAATACAGTTGGGATAGTTTAGGCTTTTGGCATGTTTGGTGCCAAAACAGCAGGTTAACAAAATACTCTCTTGTGACTTGGAAACCTCACTGGGCTTCTCCAGCACAGAAGACTGTCACTGTGTATCTGCTGCTGAAAGCAGGAAGCTAGATCACAACTTGGGTCCAGTTTTACAAACAGCATGCAGCTTTTGGCAATAAAATTGCCAGGTTTGTCAGGTTTTACTAAAGATGTGCAGTGAAAAATTTGAACTGAAAAGGTGTAGGCACATTTATTTTTGCACCTGACCTTATCGAATATGTGTCTTTAGGAGTTTCCCTTTTAGATGCAAAGTTATAGGAGGAGAGTATTCAAGGAGTGACTGGGAATGGTGGAGGCACAGTGTAGAGCAGAGAGTGTGTGGTAAAAGGAGAGGATTTTTTCACATGTGTTAATTTATTTTGAATGCCAGAGGAACACATTATCCGAACATATATTCCGGAAATAAAAGATGACTTGAAACCTTTATTTTTAGCCTCTAGTTCTTTCCAACGTATGTGTGACTTCTTTATGACTTAATTCTTTATTTGCTCATTTGTGCTGCACTTGGAATATTGTGTTTGTCAATGTATGAATGAGAAGTTGCATCAGTGTTCTTTAATTTTAGCATTGTTAGGAAATCATCAGCAGAAATTTCTCATCCCAACGGCACTTTTTTGGAAACATCACTTTCACGCTAATTTGCCCTGTTTAGTAAAACTGGCTCATAGACCTTTAGAACCTCTCGAGGCAGTGACCCAGAGTAGAAGGAGAGGTCAGAGCTAGCACCTGTGGCAAATTAGTAATTATAAGTAAATTGAAAACTCAGGAAATAAAGTTGGGGTCAAAAGTTTACATCCCCCTTTCAGGGTCTGCAAAATGTTAATTATTTTACCAAAATAAGAGGGATCATACAAAATGCATTTTATTATTTATCTAGTATTGTCAGCAAGTATTTAGTTTTCCAGCATTTTTGTGTATTTGAACCCTTTCCAACAATGGCTGTATGATTTTGAGATCCATCTTTTCAAACTGGGGACAACTGAGGGACTCATATGCAACTATTACAAAAGGTTTAAATGCTCACTGATGCTCCAGATGGAAAACCCATGCATTAAAAATGTAATGAAAACAGAATGGAGATGTGTTTTCTTTTCTTGTTTATGTATCATTTATTTATTTATGTAGTACTGCCCTTCAGAAGCCACAGAAGGTAGTTATGTTTCCCAGAAGACAAAAGTTAAATTTATCCTAATATTCAAATTCAAAAAGTATGTGAGGCATTATGGACTGTAGGTGTGACTGAAGATTAATGTGATTGAGCGTCTGCATCAAAACTACTCACTGCATATAGACTGACTCGCAGGGGAATTATGGGAAACTAGGCCACTCGCACATGTAATCATAAATATCATAAAAGGCCTGGGTCTTGTTTGCATTTGCCAATTTCTCTGTCTGCTTTCCTGCCTTGACTCCGATGTGGTTATTATCCATCGCCTCTAACTCATTTGGTGGGTGAACTCACATGCAACTCATTCCCTTTCCCTAGTCACATGGTTTTTACAACCTCTGATGAGCATTATTTCATTTGAATGATATGCTGTGTTTTGGGCAAAGCCTGCTGGAGACACAAATCATATTGCTGACATCTACTGTAACTCCTCAGCTTTTAAAAAAAGGTAAGAAGAGAGAAGGAATGAAATAAGGTAGAAAGAGATCCTTATCTATGGTTGCTGTGCAGAATGCCCAGATGACATCAGATCAAAATGCTTCAATTATTCACAGTCCTCATTCAAGCGTGGCATTTCAATCCATTACGCACAAGCTCCATGCCGACTGTGTCTCTTCATTATGAATACCAATGATAATGACAATGCCACTAAACTGAATTCCTCTATAGTGTGACTGTATACTGTATATGACTAAAGATGCTGACAGGAGGAAAGATGGCACAATGGAGCCATGGGTGTTTGTCATAACTTGACCAGAGCTTTTGTTTTCGCCGAGCCAGATATATAAACAGGGTTCATTAACTCTGGCGAAAAGAATCACATTTATTGGACTGCTTTTTAAATGTCATTGACTTTGTGTGTTCTAGTTCTTTGGACTTTCAAAATTTACTATATTTTTAATTAAATTTATTATATTATATTTTTATTATATTTATTAGTATAATTGATAGGTTTGGCACAGTTCAGATATTTGTTTTCACACACTGTATCTGCACTATAAATGTTTACATAAGCAGAGCATAATGCATTGATTTTACTTTTGTTTTGTTTTTTAAAGAAGTTTTTTTTTTTTTTTAGACGTATTTGTGTTTACATGGTGTAGTCACCACGTGGTGGTGTCAATGCTTCGTTCTTTAAAAATGCATTATTTTTCACCTAATTTACCTTTATTCTACATCTCTTTATTTCTTCTCTGAAACACACCCTGATCATTTCATATTTTTTTTATGAAGCCCCTCCCCTCAGAAATTTGCAGTGGGCTCTGATTGGTTTGCCAAGTGTGTTGTGTTTAGCTAAACCGTGTGTGCCTAAACTCTCTCGGGCATGCCTAAACGTCCCTGCTTTGAAAAATGTTTTTTGTTTCTTCAGTATTTTCATTATTTCTCATTTTAAAGCAGCATGTAAGTTCAAAGGGTTAGTTCACCCAAAACTGAAAATAAGTTTGCCTTCGAAGGTTTATGTGACTTTGTTCATTCAGACGAATCAGTTTTTTTTTTTAACTATCCAGACCACTTCAATGGGACTAAGCGGTAGTTTGCTGCATACACTTTGGAAGAAGTAAAATAAAGTAGGCGCATCTGTAATAAAACATCCCTCACACTGCTCCGAGGGTTGTCTAAAGGCCTCCTGTAGCAAATCCATGTGTTTTTGGATAAATATCTACATTTCAAATGTAATAAACTCTTTTTACATTTCCACTGACTGTAGTGTGAAAGCAATCCTGGTGGATGGCGTAAGACATAATGTGTTGCATAATTAGTGACGAGCGCAGAGTGAGAATAAAACTTAACACTGGTCACAAATTAGAAGCACAAAAAGAGGATTTGTAAAGGAAAATTGTTTTCATTTACAAAATTAAGGAAATGTTGTTTCCTTTACTCCTACATTTCCCAGAGGCAGGACCAAAACGGTTACCACAGTCAGCAGAAGTGAGAAAAACACTGTTTGTCACATTTGAAATATGGATATTTATATTTCAAAAACATATGGATTTGCTACAGAAGGTCTTTATTCATCCCTGGAGCCATGTGTGGGACATTTTATTAGGTTTGTGAGCGCTTTAATGTGTTTTGTACTGTTAAAGGGAAACACTCGCTCAATGCAATGATAGAACTTAGAAGCCACAATTTTTTATATAACTCCAATTGCATTTGTCTGAAAGAAGACTGTCACATACACATAAGATGCTTCGAAGGTGAGTAAAACACAGCCTAATTTTTATTTTTGGGTGAACTAACCCTTCACATTTCCATTTTGTTTGTTTCCTTTTCTTGACGGCATGTCTCTCTGGCTTTTATTTCCAATAGAGATCCACAGCTGGGTTGGCTATTCCATTATGTGCCTTCCAGGGTACAGTTTCCCTCCATGCCCCCACAGGCAAAACGCTGTCCCTCTCAACGTATGAAGTAAGCAGCGATGGCTTAAAGATCTCCCCCAACAATGCCAAGAAGGTTGAGGTGTACCGCTCTAAATCGGTGGGTCACGAACCTAGCGCTGAAGAGCACAACTCTAGCACTGGGAGTGGTGCAGTTGGAGTAGGGGGTGGAGTTGCAGACACCAACGTAAAAATTCACCTGGAGGTTCTGGAGATCTGCGACAATGAGGAGGCCATGGACAGCGTGTCTATTGTCTCCAACATCAGCCAGTCATCCACACATGCACGCTCACCTTCACTACGCTACTCTCGTCGCGAGAACCGTTTTGTCTCGTGTGACCTAGGTGAAACAGCCTCTTATTCGCTTCTGATCCCCACAAGTAACCCTGATGCGGACAACATTAACATACACATTCCAGATACAGTGGAAGCGCATAGACAGAACAGCCGGAGACAGCACCAGGAGGCTGGAGGTTACCAGGAAGAGATACAGCTGCTTAATGAAGCCTATAGGAGGCAGGCAGGTGATCAGGGGGACTGAAATAAACAAAAACATCAAGATAGGCCAATGGGCTGAGAAATCCCTATGGTATGGTAGGCTTTGGATGAAATATTGGGATGAACTTCATGGTATATTAAAGCACCCAGACTTAAACATATTATCATCTAAGCACAACTAGTGTTAGCTGCAAGATCAGATGTTGTAATGTGAAAATCCACTTTAAGGAATCAGTCTGCTAAACTGTTTGCTTTGGTAAGCTATTGTGGAATAAAAATAGACTGGATACAGTACATGATGAGATGTAGTAAATGCCTTTAGAATTAAAATTCATGGTTAGCATGCTAGAAGGAAGAGCTAGAGGTTTGGATAGAGAAGTTATTTATATGTTAACATTAGGGCTGGGTGATATATATTGTACAATATATTATGCGCATCTTGTCAGTGAAGATCAAAGAACCATCTTTACTGACGAGATGCGCATAATATATCGTACGATATATATATCGCCCAGCCCTAGTTAACATGCAGCTCAAATATGATCAGAAAAGCAACAAATCTCAAGATGAGACGGATTGTTTTGACAGTTGGTTTGTTCGGATCTGCCCATGATTTCAAGCCTTAGAAATTAAAATAAGTCAGACTATCTGCCATAAGCCTGGCTTATTTGGTAAACTTGTTTTATGGAACAGGCCCCAGGGGTTACAACTGAAATGTTTACGTTCAGATGGTTAAAAGTGAAGGTGTCTTTGTTTGCATGAAGCACTGGAAAATAAAGCTGAAGCTCTTGAGTGGATTTAAGTGACATATATGCTGAAATGAAGGTTTTTGGGTACAAAGAAGGAATAATGACCTGTCATTTATTGAATGCAAATGTAAGAGCATAGACAGAAAAGCCGAGGAGAGAGCTGAATAGAAAAGAATAAATACTGTCACAAGTGTGTGTGTTTGTGGTGAGTAAGACAATGTGAGGGTGTGCAAGCAAGAAAAAAAAACTAAAACTAAAATAAATAAATTTTAGTATTCTAGCTCAGGCAGAAAACATATGGCATACTGAAATAAAACATTCCAAATGTGTACATGAAAACCATTTTTTTTTTAATTGTGTTGCTCTGCATAAAGCAGTAAAAGTGTTTTCTATCACTGTGTTGTTTAATGTTTGACTGTTTAAAGGAATGTTCTGGGTTCAGACTGGCATAAAGTTAATTATGAAAAATCTGAAATACAGAGTATTTCCAGTATGCCATTTTTTTTTTTTAAGATTTGTGTTAAAATAATTAAGCAATACGAACAGACATATACCTTTTGTGTAAAATTCACTGTAATGAAAATAGAACGTTTTTTTTTTTTAAACAATTTATTTACTTTTTCAAACGGCCATACTTGAGAAAAAAATAATAATAATATTAAAATACATCTCTGAAACTTTTGCACAAAAATGAGTCAAACTCATTTATTTATTTATTTGAGATTAAGGTCATTTTTTGCATAATAATGCAATGAAAAAGTCCCCTTTAAAAACAGTAGGGGGGAAAATGTGAAACTTAATTATTCAACATCACATGTGAGGCCACAAAATGCTGTTGATTTCTTGCATTAGGCCCAGAATATTCCTTTAATTGCAATCTTAGTATGTATGAGAATGTAAATGCTGATAGCTGTATGTATGCTTGCTTCTGTAAGTGGAGCTGTATGTACTGCTGTATGTGCATTCCCGACATGACTGCTGAGAAAAAAAAAAAATGAAAGAGGTTCTGGTAATGAAACATTCCACAAATGTAGATGTGCGCCTGATGCATGAGCCTATTTTAGGTGTTAATTTGTGTGCAAATGTGCTCATTTTTGAGCCACTTTGGAAATTTCAGCGCACTGCTTCTGCAATCAGAAACATGACCCTGGCCACTCGCTTACATTTAATACTGGCATATATTCAGCTACACACATGGACGATTCAGTGGATCCCAGTAAAATGAAGGCATGATTACGCTGCTTTTCATTTTAGCTCTGCTGTATCAGTATGTAAATCTATTATTTAAATATGTGAAAATGAAATGCAATGGCTCAAATATTTAATAATTCACTGTAGATAAGATGTCTTGTTATTTTTAAATGTCAGTGTGTGTGTGTGTTTTATATATATATATATATATATATATATATAACTATATATGTGTTTGTGTGCGTGTGTGTTATGTATTCAGAATAGCAGATTATTTGTCTTAGTCTTGTGTTTTCAAGCAGCCAAATAGATGAGGCATACTGCTACAAACTATTTTAATCTATCCAGTGTTCTCATTAAAGATTTATTTACAGGAAAATTGCTTCATTCAAGAGTGTAGATGGGTTTATTCCCATCTGTATGCAACAGCTCTTCACTGAACCAACTCCCATGGTCTCTATATAAATTATCCACATCTGCAAATGGGACACAAATAATCATGTCTGGATAGCTAAGGATGTTTTTCATAGTGCACACTACTCTTTCAAAGTTGTAGCTTCCATTTTGTGCAAGGAAACAGTTTAGTGTCCACTAAAATAGTTTTTTTTTAATGCCTGTAAAATAAAATAATTTACTATTTGCATACTGAGAGTATGAGGCTAGTTGTCACATTCATTATCTCAGTAATTAATTTTTTTTTGTGATTCTCTTTAAAAAAAAAAAGCAAATTCAATTAAAGAAAGCACACTTTCATGACTTTCTTTAAAAAAAGTAAGCCAGATTAAAAAGTTTATTTTAATTTTACAATTTTTATAGTTTAGTAATCTTTTTTAATTATTAAAAAGTCTTGCTTTTTAAGCACACTTTTTTTGATGTGTTGATCGATGTTAATTTTGTATAATTTAAAGCTATGCTATATTGCAACCTCATCATTACGAATGTGTAATTACGAATATTTTCAAATGACATACAAGTTTTAACAGAACAGAATGGCAACAATAAGTCTTATTAACATAAGTGCATGAAAACAAAGAAGAAAAATGAAAGGAGTACAGATGTATGGACAGATGTTTATAAAAAAGTAAAGAAAAAACTAAACATTTTATTTGTTAATGAGAATTTTGTAATTTTTCAAGACACAAATTACTTTCTCCTTCTGTATCACATTTATCTTTAAAAAAAAAAAAACAGTTGTGGCCTAATGGATAGAGAGTCGGACCTGTAACCCAAAGGTTGTGGGTTCGAGTCCTAGGTCTGGCAGGGATTGTGGGTGGAGTTAGTGAATAACCAGTGCTCTCTCCACCTTCAATACCACGACTGAGGTGAGACCATTGAGCAAGGCACCGTTCCCACAACTGCGCCGCAGCAATGGCTGCCCACTGCTCCGGGTGTGTGTTCACAGTGTGTGTGTGTGTGCGTGGTTGATCACTTCTCACTGCTGTATGTGTGCACTTGGATGGGTTAAATGCAGAGCACAAATTCCTAGTATGGGAAACCATACCTGGCCACTAGTCCTTTCCTTTCCTTTTTCCTCACTAGCAGACATGACATCTCTCTCTCTTCTCTCTCTATAGCTCTTCACAGCCTATCACATCCTGCCAAAGACATCAATGTCAGAGACCCCCAACTCCCTTGACTGATTAATAATGTAAAGACTTAAGCTTCAGAGTAATACCATTAGTCTGTTTCTCAAGTTTGGACTAAATTGAACTGTATTGCGAATTATACTTTCACAGGCTTAAACACACATTTAAAAATGTGTCCCACCATTTTAAGTTCTGCCTATTACAAAGGGCTTGTTTTGTCACACTAAACACATCCTAGTATCCTATTTGTTTTACATGTTGTATTTATGAATTTTTTTTTAAAAGATAAGTTTACATGCTGTTAGTTTGGTGGAGCATCTGGCTGGTAAGTTAGTAGCACAATCTTTGTTGCGAAGCTGGATGACTGGGGAGGTCTAGCTGTTTAAGATAGTAGCCTATATTATATATTATAATGTTTGAATAGGCAGTCCATTAAATATAAAAATATATATTTATTGGAGTGTTTTATAATAAATATACCTTTTTTAATAATCTTGTGGACAATGCGGGGGCCTTAGAGTAAAAATAAATCTAGTTTTAAACAGTTGTTTAGTTTTTTCCCAAAATACAATTCAAGTAAAAGGTGTGAGTGTGTTTATGATAGAATGTGTGGACAAAGCCAGAAAAAGACTTGCTGTGATGGTAAAGATCTAATACATATTTCATGACAAGGTCTGAAAACTTCCGCAGGATAAGTCCTCTGCACCATTCCCACACAGCTCTCCCATCACAACGTCACAGGGCTCTAATTAACTCCCTGCTTTCTGTTAAAACATTTGCTGTTACACCTCCCTGTTAATCCCTGCTCTGCTGCCTTTAAACAAGAGAGTAATGACAATATGTACATAGGCCATTTAGAGTATAAGCATTTAACAATTGCTTTTTATTTAATTTATTTATTTGCTGTGTGATACAACAGAAAAACAGGAGACAACCTCTCTTAGACTTGAAAATGTATTAGTAAGATCACGCATCGCATCTAAGACACAATCAAGGTAGATGTTGTGTGAACATAATTAATGTCTTTAGATGAATTAGCATTGACCATGACACGTTGTAAAGCCTTTTATTTTGTATGTGCGTATGTATATTATTTTGTGGTATAACAAGAATTATTTCTTACATTATTACTGACTATTTAACTGACTATAAATAATGTTTGGATAATGCATTCATTCGGTCACTGAAATGGGCGAAAGCAGCTACTGATCTTCAAATAAAAAAGGACATCTTGTACAGTAGTGTTTCGGTGTTATTATGATGCCTTAGACAGTCATTTTAAATAGATTGTGTTGGGCTGACTGGAAGACCATTTAAAGCCATACAAAAACATTAAGGTGAATAATTAATAATAACAATAATGACAATATATTAACAGAGATGTCTATTTTTTGTAATAACTCAGCTGCGTTGCTTTGAATTTGATTTATGGCGCATGCGCAGCCAGCACCAATAGCACTCCATGATGTCATTATTGGGCGCCTCGGCTAAAACCAGTTCGTCATATATGAACGACAGTATATACATTTGAAAAAATAGCGTTATGTTGGAATGTAAAACGTAGTAATAAATGACATACATTTGCAACTTAACGTCTTATTATCTTTGAACCTGCATTAGAATTACATCAGTGGCTCTAGTTAATGGGATCGTTGTCCGGTGCTTCATCAGTCCAGCGGCATGAATCATGGGTATGGTAATAGACGTGGTCGGAGAGGAGGGGGTCGGCGGTTCGGAGATGGAGGTTCCAGGTGGGACGGAGGAGCTGGATCCAGTGGGGGTGGAGGATACACGAGAAGCTCCGAGTGGGACTCCAGGGAAGAGCATGGACATGGAGGGGGACGAAGAGGTGGAAGAGAAGGAGGAGGTGGAAGAGGCAAACATCCACCCCATTTAAAGGGTCGAGAAATAGGACTGTGGTATGCCAAATGGGGTGGAATCAAAAGATCTGAAGAGGAGAGAAAATCTGTGAGTAGGAGGCAGTTGCAAAGATGATATTTTTTATGCTGTATTGTTTACATTTCAGTAAAGTTAACTTTACTTGGCAACGTGTTCTATAAGAAAGCTGCAACATAAGTCAGTAGCTGGTATAATAAGAACTTTGTATCGCATATTTTTCAGTCGCAAGTAAGGTCGACACAAAAGTTATTTAAAAGAATATGAGATTAACATCAAAGAAGGAGATTGCACTATTAGTCAGTTTTGTAAGAAATTCATACTTGAGCACAATTCTTATTTGTCTACAAAACAAATTTCAGGTGTTTCTGCCTATTGATCCAAATTACTTATAAGATCAAGAGAAAGTCTGAGAATGGTGTATCATTTCAGAGAGCTGTTGTTGAAATGGATGAACAACGAGAGCAGCACATTACTCAGCTGCTGAACTCTGTCCAGAGGGATGCAGGCAGAGTCGCGCATCCCTCTACATCTCAGAGCTGGAGGGTGAAGGAGGAGCCCAGTGGCCACAGGTGCAAATGCAATATTGTACAATCATTGGGGTTCACGTAGTAATGGAAATCATAAATATACCTAAGAATCATAAAATTGTGCTTTCCAGACTTAACAGAATTATTTCTTTCAGTTACTTTGATGGAGATGATCCTCCAGAGCCTCAAAACATTGTAAAAGTGCCAAAAATTGAGCCTAAAGAGGAGAAACAAGAGAATGAGTTGGGAGCAAGTGTTAAAGAGGAACTTAAAGACACTGACATGGAGTACTTATTCCAAGATGTTGTGCAGATACCCTCCCTGGATGAGGAGCTCAAGAAAGATCAAAAGAAGAAAAACGATAATGCTAGATACCTTGATATGCTGGTGAGAAGACTGAAAAAATATTTTACTAAACCTTCACACTTTTGTGTACATCTTGGCTTTATTGTGGCATTTCCTTTTTCAGAAATTCAGAGAGAAGCTGCCTTCCTATGGGATGAGAGAGGTAAATGTCGGCCTTTGTGATTGCTGCATGTGCATATACACTGTTTGTATGTATATGGGTGGTATGTTTTAGCCTCTTTGAGTCTTTGGTTTTAATGTTCCTTTCTGTCTTTGTCTTACTGTAGCAGCTGGTTAGGCTAATCAGTACTAACCAAGTACTGGTAATCAGTGGAGAGACTGGCTGTGGGAAGACCACCCAGGTTACACAATTCATCCTTGATGATTTCATTGAGAGGGGCATGGGTTCTCTCTGCAGGGTTGTTTGCACACAGCCAAGGCGTATCAGTGCCATATCTGTAAGTACAAGATGCTGTCTACATATATTTAGTCAAAAATACAGTTAAAACAGTACTGTCGTGAGTTATTTTTAGAATTATTTTTAGTTTCCTGTTTTTAATATATTTCAGAATGTAATTTATTCCTGAAGATTTAGAAACATTTCTTATTACTGTCACAGTTGAAAAAACAATGTAGAATTAGTTGTGCTGATTTATATTTTTGTGGAAATCGTGACTTATTTTTATTTATTTAGATTATTTGGTTAATATAATGTTCAAAAGAACAGCATATATTTACAATAAAGTATTTTTTTGGTCTTTTTTCTTCTTTCTCCTTGGAGGAATTAGAGGAAAACCTAAAGTTATTTTCTTTAACTACGTAAGGTTAAGTGTATGTACTTTGCTCAGGTTGCAGAGAGGGTGGCTGCAGAACGTGCAGAGTCTGTTGGAGAAGGGAAGTCTTGTGGATATCAGATCCGTCTGCAGAGGTAAGTGAATTGGATTGAAAAAATGAAAACGTTTTAGTTGTGTGTTTGTTTGTGTCATGTTTACGGTGATGTCACAGCAGTAGAGGTGGCGCAACCATAATTATGTGTATTATCCACCGTTTCAGTACACTTTTGCTTTACAGAAGGTTTTCTCTGTCAACTAATTTATGTTTTGTACACTCAGAAATTCTTATCAGGTTTTCTTTAAGTGCACACTGTGCAATTATTATAATTTTTTTAAATAGTCTTTTATGATTGTTGTTTGTACATGCGATCTCAGTTGTCATTAATGTCAGACTGTATTATGACAGTCAAGATGCGTTTAAATGGATGCTTGCAAGAAAACAAAGCATTATCATTACATTATCATCCCGTACATGTTCAGTGACTGTGGGCTCTATTGCACGTGGGGCTGAAATTTAAGAAGAAGGTAGCAGTGTAAGCAGCACTACACACTTACATGAAAACAGTTGCAAAACAAGTTTTTTTTCCATGTCAAAGGAAACACATTATATGAATTCTGTGAGTGGAGTTTATAGTGGCAAGAAAAAAATCTCTTGAAAAACGAGGACAGTTTGGTGTTCATCATAAGTCATGTCACACCGCAAGACTGTGAGGGAAATCTTCTGACAGTGCCAGATTTTTGTGTGAGATTTTTGTGACAAAGATTACAGATTATAGGAAGGATTATAGGAATCTTTTTGGACTGTTTTTGGAATGTTTTAAACATTTGGGGTGAAACTAACAGGCTTCATGCTATTAACAGAAATTGTTTTGTGCCTGGGTTAAAACCCTTTAGTATATTAGGACATGCTGGTCATTAAATGCTGTTTGGGGGTTTTTGAATTATGTTTCTGAAGGTTAGTTTAGAAAGATTCTGCATGGTAAGAGGTGTTCCTAGGTAAACTGTGATGTTGCGTTTCACTTGATTTCAAATCCGGGTGTTTCAGACAGTACAAAATATTTATTCATATTTTTCTATTTTGTCAAGTGTTTCTGAGTGTGACTTTTATGTGATTTTTAAGTTTCTTTGGATAACAAATGGCTAAATGTTAATGCATGTGTATTAGGGGTGGCACGGTTCAAAAACCCACGGTTCGGTTAGTATCACGGTTTCAGGGTCACGGTTTTCGGTTCTATACGGTTCTTGTTATTGTTTACTTTTAATCTTTAACACTCCAGAAATGTACTTCAGCATATGATATATAACTTAATTATCCACAAATTAGGATACAGTATTAAAAAAGTTATATCATGTAATAATTTATTAACTGAATTGTTTGCGTGTTGCACAATACTTGCAGACAGTCGTTTTATTTCCGTTGTCATCATAATAAAGCGCGGATCGGGCCGCATCTTTCTGTCCGAGCCCAGCCCGCGTCCGACAGAGCTGTAACCAAATTTTTTTTTTATAATAATGACACATGCATTTTTGTGTGTGGAAAGCCCGCTTTTAGTAAGCAACTGTAGGAATGAGTTTGGAAATGCTGTTATAACACAGACGCACATTCGCGCTGATGTGACAGAGCGCGAGCATCCTTTCTTAATATCTGTCCGAACCGTATCCATCCTCTAATAGGTAACATGAAATGTTCCCACACACCAGAGTTATACGACGCTGGTGCATCCTCCGGACAGCCTTCCTTTTCTCTCCCACTTGCCATTTCTACACGTACAGTATTGTGACCTGCAGCACTCACTCCACACAGTAGACACCTCAATTCTTTCGCGCAAAAGGGAAACGCACTGACCTCGCATATGGGGCACGAGGCTACATTGCGCATGTCATGAACAGTGCGACGCATACATGCACCGAACTGAGACAAGCGTACCGAATGGTTCGTTTTTTTTTTCATGAACCGTGCCACCCGTAATGTGTATGGGTGGTATGTTTTGAGTTTTTAAGTTACTTTGGATAAAAAAAATCTAAAGACAATAAAAACTAGGTTCAGTTCTTTTTTTCTTTTCTTTTTTCTATCAGGAAGGGAGATATGCAGGGTCAGTACATATGCCAGTATATTTAGTCTACTGTAGTGAAGTTATTTATTTACATTTTGTGTGTGTGTGCATTTTCTTTCAAGCGAGAATGAAAAGTGGATTAAGCAGCAAGGTCACTGGAACATGTTGTGTCCAGAAGCAGATAATTGCCTCTTCTGAAGGGGAAAAGAAAAGACTGATTAGAGCTTGCTGCCAAACATCTCACAAATCCTCTTCTCTCAGTTCTTTTTTACCCTTTTCTACTGCCTTGTCTTATTATTAGTGACATCCGGGCAAGCATTACAATAGAGAGAGAGAGAAGAGAATTTTGATTCATGTACCCTCAAGTTGTCCTTCCACTGAAAGTCAAAACAGCAATGCTTCATAAAGACATTGTAAACATAATTAATATAAACTGAGAAGTTTATAATGATTGGATTTAGATATTGTATTCACATATATGCATTGATCAACACACATTTAAGTAGCACATCAAATGTTGTAAACACGGACGTTTAACAGTGTTTGTTTCATGCAAAGCTATGCATATAGGATTATGTATATATACTGTGTACGTGTATAAATACATATGTGCATTTATATTTATTACGTCTATTTAAAGACACTCATATAAATATTGAATATATCAACTTAACACATTATTTTAAAATATATACATGCATGTATGTGTGTTTATATATGCAAAATAAATATACACATTTCAAACACATACAAACAAAAACTTTTGTTGTGGATGTGATTAATCATTTGACAGCACTATGCATATTAGAAAAACTATAAACATTATATTTGTTTTAATTTATGTACACATTTCTTTGCAATATTGTCTGGGAATTTAAGCAGTAAATTATTATATCACTTGCTATGCTATTTTTTTTTATCTACTTTTAATTGGATTAGTGGTGAACAGCTTCAAAGTTCACACAGGTCACACTCGACATCCTTAAAGAGATGAGAGAACAAAAGTATAGAGAGAAGTGTGGGTACTTAGTGAGCAGGGAATCAGTTGCTTCTGCTGTGCAGAAAGAGATGGAGTGGTAATGTGAAAAAGTGTGGATGGGGGAAGAGAAATAGGTTGTTAAACTTGTCTTGCTGTGGTGAGGAAGTGCGGAGTACTGGACATGAGAGAATAAGGTGGGAGAAAGAAATGGAGGAGGAGAGAGGTGAAGAGAAGTACAGATGTGATTGGCCTCTGTAGGCCGTGAGAGGTTAATATGTGCAGGACCTCCCAGTAGTTTTTTTTATTTATTTATTTATTTCTTATCCCCTCTTCCTCACTTATACACGAATCTATAGCTATGGCTCAAAGACTTTTTTTTTTTTGTTGCCCTCATATGAGTGTCTGTGTGTGTCTGACATTATGTGGTAGCAGGTAAGGAGGTTTAGCATAGTCTGCTGAAGCCTTCTGAATTGCTTATTAGTTATCTGTGCTCTTATGCTAAATAGAAAATTCATTTGAATTACAGACACAAACCTCATTGTTAAGCCTCCTCACTGACAGAATAACAACCCTTGTTTGCTCTGTGTAATAATAATCTGTCTGAGACATTTTCTCTTTAGGGGTAGTTCACCTCAATAACCGTTCAGATTATTAATATGACTTTCAAATGCTGTGTGTTCTGTGCTCTACAAGAACAAACATTGAAATATTGATGTGCTAGTCATTTCCATGCAGCTACAACAATGTATGTTTAAAAAAAATGAGCTACACACAATGTTTCATATGACACATTTACTAGTCTTCTGATGCAATAGTTATTTGTGAGGAATTGTAGTTTATATTATATGGCATGTGTTGTATAGACCACTATTAAGATGCTTTATGGTAGCTTTTGGAAGCTTGACAACCCTACATAAACACACATCATTGTAAAACGAGTGGTCTCTTTTAGAACTGACTTTTTTTTAAAAACTTGATTCATTTGATTATTGAAAACGTTTCATTAAATGTATTTATCAATTGATTTATCTTTATTTAAATAGGGTATGTTTAGCGTGTGTAGTATGTTGATTTTAGAATTCATTTATTTTAATATTGAAATTGAAATGCGATTCATTTTTACTCTGACTTTTCCTGTTTTATTCCTCCTCTTTTTCTCCCCCCTCCTCCTCTGGCACTGCTTTCCAGTCGGTTACCACGGAAACAAGGCTCAGTGTTGTATTGTACTACAGGCATTATTCTTCAGTGGCTCCGCTCAGATCCGTAAGTGTTCTACACGTCTTTTTCTCCACTGCACTCTGCCGTTTCATAACCCGCTCCCCCTGTCCTCTATCTGTCTGCTTTGACTTTTCTTTACCCTGTGAGAGAAGCCAGTGTTTAATCAGTACACAGCAAGTGTGCAGGGTGCACACATGCACTTACACGTACTCAGAGCAATGTCAAACATATAATTGCACATACATTCAGTATGACTGACTGACTCACTCTCATCATCTCTGCTTCAGCAGCTGCAGAGGGGAGATGCCTACAGTACCATTCACCATGCCTCTTAGCTTGACTCATCCACTCAGACAGCTTTTACCTCAACCCACATAGAAAACACATTATGCACTGTCGTTTTTTTTTTCTCTGATCCCTTCTGTTTTACTGCTGACATATTCGTACACACAGAAGTCCCCGATAAAAGCCTGTTAGGGATCTGAATGTTTTCACTTAGGGTACGCTTACGGAGTCAGTGTTTGGGATTGACAGCAGTGTTTACTAACAGATGTAACTCCCAAATTTCCCTGTTCAGACAGAAACTTACAGGAATGGCTTGAATACTGTCTCTATGACCTAGTAACTGATATGAATATACTAATATATTTGAGATTTTTTTCACCAAGTGTGGCCTTTAAGAAATTCAGTCAGTTACAATAAGTGGGTTGCTTCAGATCCTCAGGGCTTCAGGAATCTCCTTTTTACTCTAGTTATTTATTTTTTTCCACCCATTCCCAAATATGGGAAGTCTGTCCTTTACTCAACTTCTCTCTCTTTTTTATTGTTGTTTTTTCTTCTTTTCTTTTACTTAGATATCTTTCAAGCGTAAGTCATCTGATCCTGGATGAAATTCATGAGAGGAGTCTTCAGTCTGATGTTCTTCTCACCATCGTGAAGGACTTGTTAACAGCTCGAGGCGATTTAAAAGTAGTCCTCATGAGTGCCACGCTTAATGCTGAGAAGTTCAGCAAATATTTTAGTAAGACAAATAACAATGTCTTTCAAATAATTAAGATAGCTAGTAAATGCTATGTGATCGATTGATTAATTGGTTTGCTATTTTGCAGCACTTGTTTAACTTTGTTTTAATATAATTTGTGTAATATATAATAGCCTGATAAAGCTCTCTGTACTCTTTAAGGGAACATTTACAGTATGCCTAGTGTAGTGTAATGACTGGGATAATAGCCTAAGCATTCAAGGGGAAAAAGGAATATTGTGAACAATGGAAATCCTACCAAGCAAGTGACAGATTTATACTCTTACAGATAATTGCTCAATGATCCATATTCCTGGATACACATACCCTGTGAAGGAGCACTTACTGGAGGATGTGGTAGAATTGCTTGGGTAAGCTCATTTACAGTTTAATGTAATATTTACAAAAGTTTCTTTCTAAAATGTAGGTTTCAGTAAGAAATGATAGGAAATGCACTCATTTATGCAGTAGGGATGCATTGAGTTGATTAAAGATATCTATTTGTGTTAAAATAATCCTTAAAAAGATCATGAATACCATTGAAAATATTAAGCAGCGCAACTTTTACAGTAATACATTTTTCTTAAGCACCAAATTAATACTGTGATATCAAATTCACTGCTTTGCTTATTCCAGCTAAAACAAAATGATCCTAGGTGTTTACATGCAAATAATAAAATAAAAACAAATTGAATTAACACTTCCTTTTAGGTTGGAATGACTTTTTTCTTGAGTCAACTGAGTTTTTTCTCCATTTTATATTTCCCATCATATTGTAGCTCAGTGATTGCAGTAGATGCATTACAGTGAGCTTGCCTGACTGAGCTTAGGAGTAGGAGTATCTAATTGGATTATGTAACTTTGGTTGTTAGGTTCAAGCCACAACATCAGGATCGCAGACCTCGCTATAGGAGAGGATTTATGCACGGCCAGAATACACGACCAGAGAAAGAACAGAAGGAGGCTGAATACCGTGACAGCTGGCCCCGCTTCGTCCGTACACTCAGAGATCGGTCAGTCTTTTTATGAAAAAGGATCTTGGAGTGTTCTATACAGACTGCCTTATTTACAATTTACTGCCGTATTAAATGATAGCAACCACAACTTGATGTATAAGCACATTAAAGTTAATTAACATTTTGACAAATTACCCTATTGTAGGGCATTGCATTTGCAAACCTGTATAACAGTTACTATGACAAATTTATTTTGTGCATTTTAGAGCTCCAACCCACATTCCTAAGAAAACTTAAAGGAAAAGTTCACCCAAAAATTAAAACTATATAATAAATTACTCACCCTGCAAACCTGTAAGACCTTTGTTCTTTTGAACACAAATTAAGAATTCTGTACCCCTTCTGAAGTAGAATTCTGAAGTAGTCCCTTCAGTGGTTCAATCTGAATGTTAAGAAGCAACAAGATTACATGGACTACTTTGATGATGTGTTGCTGTCTATGGGGGGGCTCAGAAAGCTCTTGGATTACATCTAGAACATCTTAATTTGTGTTCTGAAGATGAACAAAGATCTTACAGGACTGGGACCACATTAGGGCGAGTAATTACAGAATTTTTATTTTTGGGTGAACAATCCTTTTAAGCTAGTGAATTGTCTTGTACAGTCTGAACTTTAAAGGGGACTCAACCATAAAGCTGTTGGTGGGGCTGCAGTTATAGCTTGTTGTTGATGTTTGTCTTAGAGCTTATAAAGGTGAATTCCAAAAGCAAATATTTACCAGTGCTTGTTGAGTCACCGAGACGTGATGTAGCTTGACTTCTTTGCTGTGTGATTGGCAGGTACTCAGACAGCACCATTGATGTGCTGGAGATGATGGATGATGATGACAAGATCAATCTGGAGCTTATCGTAGCATTGATCAGACACATTGTGATGAAAGAGGATGTGAGTGTTTTCCCTGTATGCCTGCCTATTTTTTTTTTTTGGTGTGCCCATGTGACTTGGCTGAATCAGGGACAGATGGTGAGTCTCCTGTAAAGCAGCAACATGTTGGCATGAATTGTGTGCTAATAGGACTGCTTAGCAGATGCTCTCCTTTCCGACGTGAAATGAACTTCTCTTAATACCTCTGAGGATTCTTGTGTCCACAGTCAGCTCTTTTATGTGAAAAAATATGGGATCTTGTGCCACATGATTGCAAAGATGTGCCAGAGAGGGTGAGATAAAACTACCAAACAGGAGGTTCTGTTCGGTAACTCTGTTTTTACCACAAAACCACATTCACATCCTTTTCGTATCACTACATATTTACACCCACATGGATTTAAAATATGAGAAATATAAAATATTGCATATAGCATGCCTTTGAGGGTGAATGTACGTTTGGAAAAGACTTTAATTGGCTTATTATTTAATATAAATCCAACTATTATTACAAAACAGGAGTTATGGAATGTGTTTAATACATACACTTATTGCTAGTAGAAATTGCTGTAGGTTTCATAGGCGGAGCAAAAGATGGAGCAAAACTTTGCAGGACAGTCGATCGTCAGGAGCAGGATTGGGCACTGCTGATAAAGATGCTCAATTAGATTTGAGGCCAAAATAACACTTTGAACCCTGTGTAAGTTTCCTCAGTCCATTCCTAAACTATTTTTGCAGTGTGGCAGACAGCGTCGAACACTGCAACCTTTGGTTGATGGACCATGTTGCCATTGTATATCCTTTCCAAAATGAATAGGAGTTCACTGACTGATTACACAATACATTTTTTTTGTTCTATTATCATGTTATGCGTTTTATTTGTTTCTTTTTAGCAGTTTGAGCTATAGTAGCTCGTCTGTGTGAACAGAGCAGAAAAGCTAACCTAGATGCTGGTTCACAAGTTGGCCCTTGTCCTTCAGTCCCTCAGATCTTTTTGGTTGCCCATTTTGTCCTGCTCCAAACAAGTTAAATTCAACAACTGACTGTTTACTTGCTGCCTAATACAGCCCATCAATTGACAGGTGCCACTGTAATGATAAAATTAGTTTTATTTGCTTCAGCTTTCAATGGTTTTAATTTAGTGTCTGATTAGTGATGTTTTTTTTTTTATTTAAGCATGATTTATTATATTGGTAACTTTTTATTTTTTATTTGTCCATTTAAAAAGCAATTTCCATTTTATGGTTAATTTTAACAAATTATGACACTACAATAAAATGGACCTTTAAGTAGCTTCTGTGCAATCTTTCTTGCCGCACAATAAAAACTATAGAGTGCTCAAGAAGTGTGCAAAAATGTGTCGCTCAATATTTGCTCTCTATCGAAGAAATCTCTGCCTTTTGAAAGCTGCGATAGAAGTTCCAGTTGCTATAGAAACACTGGCTGGTCTAGCCTGAAAAATAAGCACTATTTGAGCGAAAGAAGCTGCATTTATGAGTTGTTGTCACTTTTTATTTGTGATTTCAAATATGAAATTTAATCGTAAGCTTGACAAACAGTTTTGGACAATTTGAAGTTTCTTTTTTCAAAGAGATCGGAGCTGCACTTTCATGCCTGAGAGGTGCCTGAGTGGTGCCTAAAAGATGTCCACCAAGTGAAGTATCTTGCCTTAAAGGGGACATTGGAATGAATGAATATAATAAAACCAAGTCCAAATTTTTATTTGGCCCTAAAAGTCCTTAGTAAAACAGTGATATAATGAAAAAATAATTGAAAACCTCTGTATAATTCCTGAAGTCAGATAAGTATATTGTTGTAGCTCATTTTTCAAATGTGGAAATGTGGCCTAGTGGTAAAAAACACATAATTTATAGCTCATGTTCTATGATGTATTGGTGGCATTGTTGGTGAACCAAGCTTGAATTGTTTTTTTTCTCTCTGCTTCTAATAATTTCCTTCCTTCATACTGTCCTGTCAATAAAAAGTTGCAAAATATCCAAACAAGTATTGAGCTGAAGAGAACTTACAAGCCCTGATCTGATTTGTCTTGATGGCAGACAATATTTTCTAGAGTTATGCAGTCAAAAACTTAACATAATTACCTTATTAGAACAGTGCAGCAAGAGAGAAATCCGAGAAGAGTTTAGCTTGTGTTTATTGGCTGCTGTCAAATACAGCAGCGTGGGTTGTCTTTCAGGAGGAAATTAGTGCGATTGGCTTATTAAGAAGCCAAGCCATGAAATCACAGATCAAAAGCAGTTTAATTAATGTTGTCTGGAGATTAAGCATGCTTGGTGACTTCACTATCTTCTTGCTGGCTCTTCACTAAACTTAAAGTCAAGAATGTTTGTGTTTTAGGAAGAAACAAGGTCTGGTAGCCTCTAAAATGGCAGGCAAATAACTATAAAATAGTCAAA
This sequence comes from Enteromius viviparus, assembly GCA_032353835.1. Lineage (NCBI taxonomy): Eukaryota > Metazoa > Chordata > Actinopteri > Cypriniformes > Cyprinidae > Enteromius > Enteromius viviparus. Next base: position 11,815,328 of record JAUCNO010000318.1, read on the forward strand.
TCACATCAGCCTCAAATTCCTGGTGTAGGTCTGTTGTTATTGTTTGGGGGAGGATGGATGTCACAGCAGAACAGGGACATTAAGTATTCTTAATTAATTGTAACATTTGGGAATACTTGGCTTTTTAATGTCAGGTTTGTTTTGCTCTACACAGAGGAATCTGGGTCACAGAATGCTCTGAAACGCATTCACATACATACATACACACACAGTTTGCTTTTCGACATGCTCATGTGCATGCACACATTACAAGAGTAAGTAGATTCTTTAATTTGTCATGTACCCTTGATGTGACGTTGCTGGGATGTTAAAAATAGAACCATGGCCGCCTGGGAACACTTCGTGTTTTATCTCCCCCCACCTCCTTCAACACTGCATTTTTATGAGGGTAAACCTCTCAGATTGCTTTTGCTAACGTAAAAGATTTGATTCACTTCATCTGGCACTGGTAGGCGGTTCCGTTTTTAGGACAGACATTACCTCTCAGATCATAGTGTGGGAATGCAATTTGTGCTTGTGATAATTTAAGAACTGTCAGAAATTTTCTCTGAACTTGCTTAATGGTACAAAATGAAAACACTTTATTATTGTGAGTTCATTAATTGTGCCTTTGTTTGCAAGTAAGTTGTGCTGATTGATTATGTGGTCAACAATCACGATGCTAGGCTATTGCAAGGTTATTATGCAGTTGTTAGTATGTTCTTAATTGTTTCTAATTTTTTTATGCTTTTGAAGGTGTTCTATGCCAACAAAGGCTGCATTTATTTGATTTAAAATACAGTAATAACAGTAATATTTAGAAATATCATTATAGTTTAAAATAAATGGCAAGTCCTGTCACGAAACTGTGATGGTTCAACTGTGATGGCTGACGAGTCATATAGTAATTTAATCTGCTTGGTACATATATGGCCAATGAGCTTACTGCTTTACATTAAAATGGCTGGTTAACTTTTGCCAGAGATCATTTTTTGTTCAAGAACAACGGTTGAAACAATTTTGCCTTTTCCCCCAAAAAAATCTTACAGAACTAAATTTTTTAACTTATGAAAAAAAAAAAACAATGTGGGTGTACAATAATAAATAGCTGCTCTTCCTTTCAGGATGGAGCAATTCTAGTGTTTCTTCCTGGATGGGACAACATCAGCACCCTTAATGATCTTCTCATGGCTGACCGGATGTTTAAGTCAGGTAGATGTTTCACACTTTTAGTCACTTAGTGCTTGTTTGTAAAATAAGATTTTACCTGTAAATAAATATATAACCATTTATTTTTGTATTTCTGCATTTCTCAATAGCATAACACAGTCTCAAATTAGTCATACCAGACATTACCCGAAAAAGTCGAAGAAAATATACTAAAAAAATGTTGTCAAACAGTGGATGGTAATTAGCATTAGCAAAAAGGCTAAAATATTCATGATGGTAATCAAAACAAACTCTCTTGTTGTTATGAGTTATCATACAAATAGTAAAAAACACTATTTAAATAATAGAAATTCTATCTTCGATTCTATGAGTTAATTAAGCCTTTCACTTTGTTTCTCTGTATATATTAAAGAGATAAAGAGCAGGCTATAGTGAGTGTTTAAACACTGGTGCATCAGAGAATGCTGGGTATATTATGTTGTAAAGACAGAAAGATAAAATGTAATTGTTGTTGTTGTTGTTGCCTAGTATGAAATGCATTCGCGTATGTTAAATCTTTACACATTTAACACCGAACACTTGTATTCTAGCAGCCACAGCACCTTGACTTCTAACTTGCTCAAATCTTGACTCTCTTTCAGATGGGTTTATCATCATTCCCCTCCACTCTTTGATGCCCACAGTGTCACAGACTCAGGTAAATGTAGACAGCTGTGTAAAGCTCTCTGCCTCCTGCTATAGCTCACAAATGTGATCTTTCCCTCCCATCTGAATTCTGAATTGAATTTGCCAAGCTCCATGTGAAGTCCAGCGCCTCAAACTTTTAATAGTGCTGTTATGTTCATGAATGACACTTAGCTTCTCTCTCCCCTCAGGTGTTCAAAAAGCCGCCCCCGGGAGTGCGCAAGATCGTGATTGCTACCAACATTGCAGAAACCAGGTGGGCTTGAGTGTGTGTGCGCTCACATTTGTACATTTGTTTTTCTCTCTGTGTGTTTGATGTTTTTCTGTCTGTTGTACTGTTGGTTGAATCTCTGTCAAAATTCAAATAACCATTTGTCGGTTTTGTGTGATAATAAATAATTAACATGGGTGTGACTGTTTTTCGAGCTAGCGCCATCAGTATGCAAAAGTTGAGACCATGCGATGGCCAAGTGGCAACAGAGCCAGCTAATTAAAGCTAAACTGACTAGCACACAGGCTTCAAGTGTCGTCTGTACAAACAAACTCTACAAAGAGTTGAAAGCAGCCACAATTTGATGGTGTTTCATAAATAAATTCATGAGCGAATCTCTTTTTAATTGTGCTCAGTATCATCATGCTGTTCTGTCGTTGAAATGTTTGGTCTCTGGTAATAAACATCTCTGAGTCTATAATGGTGTTGGGTTTTTAGCAACTGTTTCATTACAGTTATGGCAACTTTGTCATCACATTTAATTTAATGTATGATTTAGAACATTTTGCAAGCAGACAAGATTAAACTGCAGTTAAGTTGCATTTGCATGAATATCTGAGATAGGTTGACAGCAGCATGGACATGCTCTTTTTAACATTAAATGCATGAATGTTTCTTCAGTCAATAATTACATAAGTCAATCATTACGAGTTTAGAGATGCAGAATGTATAACTAACTAAAGTCAATCTACTTTGTTTAGAATAGCAATAGTGTAAAACATTCCTTTAATGTCAAATATTTTATAATGACATTAATATGAATGTAAAATAAACATATTTTTTATCTGTCTGTATCTGTTATATTTTGGAAGGATTAATTTTGAATAGCAAACTTATATTTGGGATCTAAACTATTTGCTATATTACCTGGAAAACAATTATTGTTTTCATCATCTTCAAATTAGCTGACAACTACTTCATCAGATCCTTCAAACGAATATCTGATTATGTACTTGCTTTGCCGTAAAAGGCTGAGCCATGTCAAGATGTGTTGTTGATACTTTGTGTACTTTTATGTGTTGTTATATTATTGTCACATTATTATTATTATTATTATTATTATTATTATTATTATTATTATTATTATTATTTATTTAAGATTTTCCCACCTTAAGTGGTAAAAGGTGAATTACACTTCATTTTGATAGTCCACTTAAGACATTCTACTACAACTAAGTAATCTTGTAACTACATGTCAAATAATTCCCATTCAATTGTAACTACATTGTCTACTAACTCTCAGAGTAGACTGAAAGCGTGGTTGAGGGTTTGTAAATAAGTTGACATGTACTTGCAGAGTTTCTCATGGTATGTCGTGGACCCATCAAAATTGACATGTAGTTGCAAAGTTACTTACTGTTAGTAGAATGTCTAAAATGAAATAAAGTGTTACCATTACAAGTCTTAGTGAGACTTGACATGATATTTTTGAGCGCACACACAAAAAACACATTTGGTGCAAAGCCTCATGGAAATTTTCACCATAGTGTAGCACAAAGCAACATTTATCATTTTGATAAAATAATTTAAACTGTTGAAACAAGACCAGTTTTAGCTCAGTCTAGTTCTGTGATATCATTAAAATGTTAAAACATTTGTCTTACTTTTAATCCCTGTCTCTTTCAGTATCACAATAGATGATGTCGTGTATGTGATAGATGGAGGGAAGATTAAAGAAACTCATTTTGACACCCAGAACAACATCAGGACCATGGCAGCAGAGTGGGTGAGCTTAGCCAATGCTAAACAGAGGAAAGGCCGTGCTGGAAGGTACAGATATTTCTTTTATTCCTCCCCTTACTCATCTTCTTTTATGTGTTATTCCTTCCATATATCAGCAGCTCTTCCTCAATCCATTCACAAGTATCAAAACCAATTTTAGTCAGAGGAATTGCACCCTTTGGAAGAATATAAAACCTCTCAGAATATGCATTGTATGCTTGTATCACACGAATGCTGTAGAATAAAATGAATCATTTCCCCCCCCCCCACACACACACGCATCTCACACTAGTTTTGGATTGGGCTTTTTTCCACAGTAACTTCTATTTAAATATATGTAAAATAATATAATAAAAATAATAAAATAAAACCAAAAAAAAAAAAAGTATGGATAGGGTTCATGGGATTTTAGTCCTATATCACTTTTTGTAAAAAAAGGCATGCTATGCTAAACTCACTCAGGCTCACTGTTTTCAGCATCTGGCTTCTCAATAAATGAGAACTTTTTTTTTTCACTTCACTAAGTAGTCATGTTACAGAAATTACATGGCTACATTTTGTCACAGCAGTATGTATAAGAGTAACTGGAACAGGGGGTGATCAGGGGGTGTAGTTGGGTAGGTTTAGGGATGTAAAGTGGGTGGAGTTACATTCTGGACAACAACCACAATTTATATGTAAAGTCTAATTTACTGCCCGCTGCTGTGTAACATACATGCTCAATCCATAGCAATTGTCTATATAATATAAAGTGTAACACTTTATTTACCAAAAAGTACTGTTAGTCCTGTTACACATTTTTACTTTCATTACCAAAAAGTGTTGTTACCAATGTCCTGTTTCACATTTGTACTTACACACACCATTCTGAGGGTTACAGAAATATTACAGCTGTAGATACTATGTACCGGTGTGTACTTACACTGTGGTTACAAACTACATACATGGAAGTACATGGGTATTAGGGACACTTAATATAAAGTGGGAGCAAATATAAATTTTATGTGAACAAACCCCAATTAGTCTGAATCTAAAAACTTATTTTCTGTTGTATTCATGTGTAGTATGTGTTCATGAGATGTCTGCCTGTCCTCTGTCTATCTCTGAGCCGAGACTGCTTTTCTCAAGGTTTCTCTCTCTCTCTCTCTCTCTCTCTCTCTCTCTCTCTCTCTCTCTCTCTCTCTTTTGTAAGTCCACACAGAGAGGAAAGAAGTGGCCTTGAATAGCTTCATTGTTATCTCAGTCATTTGATAGGAAAGTGAAAAAACTAATCTTTTCTTGAAGTTCAGGGCCACACAAAATATCTCTCATCTCCGATCCTGTTTGTTCTACTTTGTTCTATCTACTGTAAATGGAGGATGCGTTTGCGTATTAAAAAAGAAAAATGTTTTGTATTTAAATAACAAGGTAAACTGATTTCAGGTATGTGTGCAAGTGAGGCAGAGTGCTTTTTTGTCTAGTGTCTACGTGTTGGGTGCTAAATTGGCACAGTGACTCATGCGTTTCAGGCAGTGAGTGAGAGTGTGTGTGTTTGTATGAAAGAGAAGGAGGATAATAATTCAGGCACTAGCTTCCACATGAATCTACCCTGCTCTTCAGCACGGACTCTGACACACCATTTTAATGTCTTACTCATTCATAAACGCCCAAATGTATGCCCCATCTCACTGTACCTGTGTATACGTATAAACACACTGACGTGCACACTGCTCTGTTGCCACAGTAACTCCATAGCATTATTCATGGGAAAGCAAATTGACTTTCACATCAGCAAGCTTTGCCTAGTCTTGCGTAGACAAACCTTTAACTGTTTGGCATAAAGTTTGATTGCAGCTTAGGACGGCCAAGATACAGAAAAAAACATTATGTCTCTTCCTGTCTACCTTTCTTCCTTCCTGTCAGTTTTTTTCGGTTTGTTTTTTTTCCCTCTTACCTAAGGGCTTATTAGTATATTATTATAAGAGTTTGGAACTCCATCGGGGAACGGAGTGATTGACCAAATGTTGCCTTGACAACACTGGGCATGCATGCAAATAAATATTTATTCTTATGGTTATTTTAGACATTTTTTGTTTACTGTTAAAGGGGCCATAAACTGCCTCTGGTCTCTGAGGTCCACTTATGTTATAAAGACTTTACACCAAAAAGACCTCATAATTTAGAAATAATAGTCTATACTATATCTATACTATAATCTATATTTCTATACTTTTCTATGGACTAACACTTTACCACTAACACTATATTTCTTACAGCTTATGTCCTTCACAGATAGAAGTTGCTGTAATTTTATGTTTAGTTCTCATGTCAAACTGTTTAACAGAAAAAGCAATAGTGATGAAGTAATAAAAAGAATTGTAAAATTACTGTTGGATTATAGTAATTTCACCATTTTAGTCAGCACAGCATCGTCTTTTAGTTTCAGTCTTTCTGAAAATCCCACGTCGAAGTGCGTCTTGTTTGTAAATCCGTGGACAATTGAAGTGTACAAAAAGACGAGTTCTGACTGACATAGTCTGGAACTTGATTAAAAATAAAGTTTCCACTCTTTTCTAATGTTGGGATCAGAAGGAAGGCAACGCAAACACAGTTTTTTTTATGCACAGCATCTTGTTGCCTTCAGAGGCATCTTTATAGTTTGGTTTCTGTGTAGACTAATTTAATTAATTTATAATTATTAGTTTAAATTAAAATCCTTTTATTTAATTAAGTATAAATTGATTTTCAATGTACAACATAGTTGAGTCACTTCTATGAAATTGTCTGCTAATATAAAATATAGAATGAATAAATCTGAACTATAGGCCTGAATTCTCAATTAAATTTAGCTGGGTGAAGTTTGCATTCATCAGAGACTGTCCTAATGTAAGTGGTATGAAATTGTTTCTTCTGTCTGACTTGTTTTGTGAACGTGCGTGTGTGTGTCTGGGCAGAGTGGCTCCTGGCAAATGCTATCACCTGTACAATGGACTGAGGGCCAGTCTCCTGGATAACTACCAGTTACCTGAAATCCAACGCACACCACTTGAAGAGCTTTGCTTGCAGATAAAGGTATCCTATCGGACACTCGGTCTGAGTATTTCTGTGCATACTTCATTCACTAAAATGCATGGTTGTATTTCCCCCTCTGAGATCAACAAAAGTATCAATTGATCTAGCTATGTTTGATTCGCACTACACAGGTTTGGTGCTAGCAGTAGGTGTGTATACTGTTAAAATCATGCTTGCTGGCAATTCTCAGGGAGAGCGCTTCTCACTGCTGTGGTTTTAGGAAATTGGACTGAACATTTCCACCGGTGACTCATTCATGCTCTCCAACACACACATTCTCTTCATTACACACACACTCTCAACCTCTTTCCCCTGAATCTGTGTGGCTCTAATGGGGCCTGAAGGCATAGGTTTCACAAATAGTCTCCGGTGACTGTAATAAGCTAGCCCGCAAACAAACTAATGGATTAAAAGGGACATTAATCACTGTCATTGTATCTGAGAGGCAGTGTAATCGTGTAACGAGGCCTTTTAGCTGTGTCAATTACTGCTTATTTTCACCTCCCCATGGCTGCCCAGTCCCAGTTCTCTCTGATGCTCAGCAGTACAGCAGGAACAAATAAATATTCATTTATGCACACAAAGCTTTGGGGTTCATATAATCATTTGTCTGCTTGGATTGAATTTCTTCATAAGATGTGTTCTTTTTTCTCTCTTTATTTTTTTATTTTTAATTTTTTTGTCTATCAGATACTGAAGTTGGGACCCATTGCGTCTTTTCTGCGAAAAACCATGGACCCCCCAACAGATAAAGCAATAGAGCTGGCCATCACACACCTTGTAGACTTGGTAAGAGGCTAATGTGATGAAAGGGAAGGATAGCTAGTAGAATGGAAAAAGAGGGTTGGATTCGTAAGTAAGGGATAATTTACACCTTTCCATTACCATAAAATAAATTGGGTAGTCAGAAACCCAGCTCGAAGCAGCTACAGATCTACTTAATGAATAAATTAAATGGACATGAAAGATTACTTTGAGCGTTGCAAACTAGGTAAGGCATAATCTAAAGTCATTATCGTAAAATAAACGCTGACGTGAAGGTTCCTGAAAACCACTTATTACCAATTCACTAATTAAATGGACATGAAATATTGATTTAAGATAAAAATACTTTGTTAGAGGAAAGAGGGAACAGTGCTACAAGTGTGAAACACAGGGACATAGGAAATCAGTGACCTGAAACAATGGTCTATTATACAGTTATTATGCTAAATTATTTGACAGTGGCATGCGGTGGTTGATCAGAATCAAGTATTGCAGAAATCTGTGTAATTAAGAGGAGTAATGACTAAAATCAAAATACTTGGCAGCAAGCCTGATATTATTAAACATGTCTTTTTGAAGAACTAACCTTTTGACTTTTTCTGTCTTGTAGAATGCTCTAGACCGGAATGAAGAGTTAACTCCATTAGGCTTCCATCTTGCCCAAATGCCTGTGGAGCCTCACATAGGAAAAACGATTCTGTTCGGGGCTCTTCTTGGCTGTTTGGACCCTGTGCTTACTATTGCGGCCAGCCTTAGCTTTAAAGACCCCTTCTTCATACCACTGGTACAAACACACCCTTTTACATTATGGCAAGCGTTTGATTGAACAGACATTATTTAAAGAGCTGGGCTATGACATCACTGAGTCAATGATAAAGTGAAATTAAAAGAGGAAAATAGTAAACAGTCACTTTTTCAATCAACACTCCTTTTTCCCATCTAAGACTGTAAAGCTGTTTTGTCGCAAGCTGTGTTGTATAAGGTCCTAAATCCAGAGGGCATTCTTTAATAAAGGCTCTTTTGAATGATGGATTCATTTATCTCAGGGGAAGGAGAAGATTGCCGACCAGAGGAGGAAAATTCTCTCCCAAAACTCTAGAAGTGATCATCTCGCTATTGTCAATGCATTTTGGGTAAGTCTTAAAAGAAGTAACTCCTATATGTTGGGGCTGTGCATGTATTTGTGACAATTGGTTTGATTTTTTTTTCTTCTTTTTTTTAAAGGGCTGGGAGGAATCTAAGAAAAAGGGGAGCAGGTTTGAGAAGGAATACTGCTGGGAAAACTTCCTTTCTGCCAACACGCTACAGGTTAGTATTCACTTTCCACAAATCAAACAATTAAACATAAAAGAGGAAATTAGACTCCTTGATTATCCCTTCATAAACCAATTCCATTTTGCTTGTTTCTACCAGATGCTTAATAATATGAAGGGTCAGTTTGCGGAGCATCTTTTGGCAGCAGGCTTTGTGAATAGTAAGGATCCGAAAGACCCCAACTCTAACATCAACTCGGGTAACTCGGACTTTACTTGTCTATCTAACTAAATATGTGTCTGTTATCCCAGCTTTCCACTTGCTCACATGGCTGTCTGTCATTTTGATTTCCATCACCACTGCCATTTCCACGGTCATGTCATATTAATTTATATATTTACCATTGTTCATTATTAATTTGTTCATAGCAACCATTTACAATGCAGAATCCAATATTATACACCTTTTACAATGGGTGGACCTGTCCATTTCTTCAGTTTAGTAACTGACTTTTGCAATTTTTTGGGAAAAAAAAACGTCATAAACAATGATGTTTTCTACACTGCACAATTAATCTCTTATTTGTATTTTGTCTGCATTGTTTGACGAGTGCAGAAATCTTGTTGCAATGGCATTATCAATGCAATCATGTGGTCAACAGACTGCGACTGTGATAGGCTACAATGCTCAGAACTTCAACTTTAATGAGGCTGTTCACAGAACTCTGTGTCCAAGCACATTAATAGAGAGGCGAAGGGAAGGAAAAGATGTGGTAGAAAATAGTGTACAAGCAATAGGGATAACCGCACTATGGAGAGAATTGTGAAACAAAACTCATTCAAATATGTGGGGGAGATTCACAAAAAGTAGACTGCAGCTGGAGTCAGTGCTTCAAGAACCACCATACACAGACGTATGCAAGACATGGGTTTCAGCTGTCGCATTCCTTGTGTCAAGTCACTCCTGAACAACAGACAGCGTCAGAAGCATCTCGCCTGGGCTAAAGACAAAAACACATGCTCATACTTTTCATGTTCATACTTTCAGTTGGCCAAGATTTCTAAAAACCATTTCTATTGGTCTTAAGTAGTAATCTAATTTTCTGAGACACTGAATTTGGGTTTTTGATTAGTTTTCAGTTATAATCTTCATAATTAAAAGAAATAAACATTTGAAATATATCAGTCTGTGTTGAATGAATGTATACATTATACAAGTTTCAATTCTTGAATGGAATTAGTGAAATAAATCAACTTTTTGAAGATATTCTAATTATATGACCAGCACCTGATGTGTTGTAATCAAGTTAGGTATTGATGTAATAGTTAAAACATAGCAAAGGCATTTCACTCTACAGTCTTCTTTAAAATACCTTTTGGGCAGCTTTTACAGTTATGCAAGTACATCTTAAGTTTCTTTGAATGGGGGAGACGTCAAACACCAAGCAGGACTAACGTAAGGTTAAAAATGGTTAAAAAAAAAAGTATACTTTTATGTTATGTTAATCCTTTTTGGTTTAATAATTCTATTAACATTGTAAGTGCACCCTTGGAAACATTGTATTTATTTAAAAAAAAAAATGTTAATAATATTCTCACTTATTTATGTTACTCAGAGAATGAGAAGCTGATTAAGGCTGTGATCGTTGCGGGTTTGTACCCTAAAGTGGCCAAGATTCGTCCCAACCATACTAAAAAGAGACCAATGTAAGTGAGCTGTATTTCTCTTATTGCTTGTGTGTTTTTTTTTTTTTCCGGATTATGTTGCCTCCATTTTGTAGCTCATTGAAACACCTAAGCCCAAACAAATTTTTACTGACTATCCCTGATTGCATTATTCCAATTAAGACTTCTTCATTTTTGTTCTGTTGAGAAAGATAGAGGGTAGAAATGCTGAAGTGATGAAGAGTTGTATGAAGTACCTGTTTGTAATATCTTCAACCAAATTCAGTAAATGAACCTTGAATTCTTGTTTTATTTTCTTGTTTTTAACCCTGATATTGAGACCTATTAGCCATGTCAGTGGTGGTTTTGCATTATTTTACATTAGAATGCATTGTAGTTAGATGACCAGTCCCGAAATTAAGAGTTTGGTCCCTCCATCCTGCAAAATGCAAGCAGTGCCATCTTAAACAGTGTCACCTCATTTCAATTGCAATTTTTTTTTTATTCCATTAATTACAATACCACAATAAGAAATATAGTAAGATTAAACATGATTGCTGTCTGATTGTGTACCCCCCCCCCCACCAATCACATCTATTGTCCTGCAGTAACCAATATGTAATAGTAATGTCCCTAGTCCTTCTGATTTCAGCTTTCACGCACAGAGTGCTATATCACAGCCCCAGCACTCTGCACCTACTTCACGCCACTCATTCTGTCCATTTATCACATTCATTTCTTTTCAGCCTCATTCTGTCCATTATTCTTACACTGTTCTTTTTCAAATTCAGACCATTACATTCAACCTGGCTCCATTTGTTAATGTTGTCCATTCAACTGCACTGCACAGCTTTATATGAGTTGCAGAAGACTGCAGAAGCAGATCCTCGCTGAATGTGTACTTATAGTCACTCTGAAGCTTTTGTCTAGTTTCTCTGGTGCTAGATTAAAATATTCATGAGTTACTTCATATCGTATGAGTGTAGTCTCGCAAGCCAGTGTAAAGTCTAGCCATAATCTATTATAAATTTGTACTGTTCAAAAATGTAACCATGCACCAAGGCTGCATTTACTTTTTTTTTTTTTTTTGCAGGCCGGTGAAGGTGTACACTAAGGCTGATGGGAAAGTTTGTATCCACCCTAAATCAGTCAATGCAGAGGAAACTCAGTTCCACTACACATGGCTCATTTATCACCTGAAGATGAAGACCACCAGTGTACGTACATTTTTAATTTACCCCAAAGTTAATTTCGTCAGCTATATCTATATCTCCAATATACTCAAACACATACTCTCATGCAGTGTGTTCATTCACTCATTTCAAAGGGAAGGGCTACTGTATATCATTTTGTTGAAGAGCTCTGTTAAGTTTCGAAACAGGACACATTTGTTTGCAAATTAATGCTGCTTCTAGTGTACATCCATCTTTTATTCAGTTTCTGTGTGCCTTTTAACTGACACCCTCTCAAAAGAGATCAAAGCTCCTTACTGAATCGAGGAGTACCATTTCTGGGATCTCGGTACTGTGTGAGTCATACACAGATACACCTGTCTGTTTTTCCAGGAAAAGAAGTGTAATAATATTATCTTTGGTGCTTTTTTGTCACAGTAATGTAGATTGAACAGTCCTGTCTTGTGCACCAGTGCCTGTGGGGCGAAACCTTGACATGTTTGTCTTGTCCTTTTCTGAGAATACAACACTAGTGTAGAGTGTAGAGACAATGTTAGACAGAGAGTGAGACCAACCTGTGCTAAAGATACAGTCGATCTGTAATTTCTTTCATTTCAAAATCTAATTTAGATTAAAATTTAATTTGTGATGCTAATTTATTCAGTAGGTTGAGGGAGTCCCGATCAACTATGCAACAACATTATAGCTTATGTTTTGTTTTTGCTAAGTCTTTCTCAGCAGTTAGGGCACTCCTGCATAGCCTTGCAGGAAACACTGGGAGAGAGGTGAAAATTGCATGTAAAAGCAGGAGAAAGGTTTTCAAAAGAATGACAAGGGACGTGCCAGATAGTAAGATTGAAGTGTTAGAAAAAGAGAAGTAGTGTGAATGATGTTTGAATAAACCAGCGTATGGAGAGATTGAGGAAGGAGGCAGAATGAGACTGAAGATTGCAACAATCAGATTGGAAGCTAAAAGGTATGTGTGAAGATTGGTTCGTGAAAGTGTATCGAGGTGAACTGAATTTTAACGTCTGCAATTTGGTTCCTCGTCTTACGTCAGTCTTTTTCCTCAGTCACTCTCACTCTCTAAGGACACGGTGTCTGGTCAGAACTAACAATTGACTGTGTTTACATGGACATCAGTAATCAAATGATTTACCTTATTCTGAATAAGACAAAATGATGATTAAAGTGTTAACATATTTCTTTTTTGAAGAATAATTCTTTCTTGTTCTTGTTTTACATGGTACATAGGTCGATTAATGAATGGCACACGTCATTACGTCACGTGACGTTTCATTTTAAATTTAGTGAAAGCTACAAGTGCAGTTTATTATTTGTCATGCTATGCATGCAAACAGATGACAGCGTTGTTGAAGCCACGCTCTTTTGTTTGCCGTCAAAGTCCTACATGACGATATTAGTGTGACAAAGGTGTGTACATGTCTATAGTGCACTTTGATGATGCAACTACAACAGGAATAGTCCACGTTTACTTGGAGTATGGCTTTAGCTGGATTAAAGGTAATCACAAATCTGTTTAAATGGTAAATTCCTAATCAGAGTATTGTATTAATCATGTTAATATCTGAATATTGTTGTTCATGTAAATGTACTACTCCACTGGGTAAACCTTAGTAATTGGTGTTTTGCCAATAAAGAAGCAAGAAAAGCTGAAGATAAGCTCTTCTTCCTCTTTCTTTTCACTGAACTCTTTTTTACACACATCTACACTATGCTGTTTCTGTGTGTGTGTGGAATGGATGTAAAAGTATTACTCCGGAAATGTCACCCTGTCCTATGGCAATCATAAACACACACACACTCAAGCACGCACTGTCTCTGCACTCACTGCCATAAGAAACGGTACATTTAGGGACAGAGACATCCTTAGGGAATCTCAAGATTGCAGGGATAGATTATTTTTGCATTTGCATTTGTGCCTTTTTTATGTATCTGTTCAGTGTTATTTGTGCATTTGTCTAGTTTTACAAAAGTACTAACAGCATTCCGAGTCATTTTCAACAAGGCTTGTGGAAAAAGTCCATAAGTTAGCAATGTACATCTGAGTCGAAATTAAGTATTAATCTTGGTTGCGTCCATTTTGAAAATGTATATATTACTTTTTTTTTTTTTACTCAAACGGTTGCAGTCTTTCAAATCAATGACAACCAAATGTTCCAATGCTCAGAGTTTTAAAAAAAAACATACAAAGAGGAAACCAAACCAAATAAAGTCATCTACATCTTGGATGCAGATAAACATCACATTTTCATTTTTTGGTAAACTATCCCCTTAATGCCTTGTAACCTTCAAGTACTATTTCTTTTTACTATAATTCTTTATTATTATGTCTATGACCAAAACAACTTACTGTTATGTTGATTAAATATCTTGGCTGACAAATTCTACTAAACAAAAACAAGAAGTAATTTTACTTAAATATTTTCTTTTCAAGGGTTTCAAGCTTTTGAGATTATACAATTCATCTCTTTTAAGTCTTTTAAGAAAGAAATTAAAGTAAATATTTTTTTTCTGCATTATTTAATAAAATAATCTTGACTGCAATTTTATTTATTTATTTTTCTCTGTTTATTTCTAAAGATCTTCCTCTACGACTGCACCGAAGTGTCTCCATTTTCACTGTTGTTTTTTGGAGGAGATATTTCCATCCAGAGGGACCAGGACCAAGAGACAATTGCGGTGGATGAGTGGATCGTGTTTCAGTCCCCGGGACGCATTGCTCACCTTGTCAAGGTGTGTGCTAACTTGGTTGTTGAAAACGTACGATTGAGAGCAATCAGTGATCGTTTGCACTTAGGCTTTACGTTTATTCTTTTTAATTTAGGACCTGAGGAAGGAGCTGGATGTGTTACTGGAGGAGAAAATAAAGAGTCCACGTCCAGTGGTCTGGAATGACCGGAGGTCTAAAGATTGTGCTCTTCTCTCCGCTATAATCGACCTCATCACAACAGAGGAAACCCCTGCTGGAGGCCCCAGGAGAGGCAGCCAGTGAGCACCAACCAATAGGAGCTTATTTATTTGAATGACATTAAACTGTGACATACAGAAAAGTGATCTGCTGCCACAGCTGTGTGAACACAATGATGCACTTTCTCTGTACTTGTAGGTATTTAAGTAAATACCTACACCATTTATAATAAGAAACAGATTTTTGTTTTTTATTTATTTTTTTTATTTTAGCACTGGCTTAAGTTATTGTAAGTTTTTCTTTACAGTAGTTTATTAAATTTGCCATGATGCAATCAATACATCTATGGTAGGACTTGCATTCTTACTCTTGCTATGTACACACAAAGGTTAAAGGAGATATAGTAAAAGTTTTAAGTAATGAAATCTCTTTTAATGTACATATATAATCTCAAATATAAATTGATATGCTGATTATAAAAGTTTACAAATGGCATATTTACATTTGGCATCATTCATGTTTACGTTATCCCTGAGTAAATTAAAACAGTGAACAAGCAATTGAACATCTCTGTGCTGCTATAAAACTTTCCTTCACTTTAAACAGGGACTCCAGTTCCACAGTGTAATGTTTCATAATGAGCCCTGAGCTCACATAAAAGCTATTGGATAAAACATATGGTGTATATTTGTCCTTTGTATCTAATGTCATTCTTGCTCTGTAGTGGTTAGACTCATTCCGTCATCATGTGCTGTGCATTACTCAGAAGGAATGAGAGCCCCCATAATGGCCTCAGACATTAGTCTCTAGACCTTGCAGACGGTCCATCCTCTGCATGTTTTTCTCAATGGTTGCCGGACAGGTGATGAGCTCAGCACACTCAGTGAGGAACCAGCCCCTCTCTCCATCCCGCAGACGCTCGCCTTCATACCAACCTGAAACCACAACAATACATTAATTTACATTCTTGTGTACTCAAACCAGAAAAGCAAAGCAAAAACATGTAAACTACAATGAAACATTACAATACTGTGCTGTTAGAGTATGGATTGCCGTTTCTGCCACTGAATACAATTTTTAAAAAAAAAGGTTATTGAGACGCATTCTCACAATTCTCAGTCTTTGTTCCTCACTGATTTTTTTTTTTAAATAAAAAATATAAACTTACAATTTGAAGTTAGAAAGTGAAAATTGTAAGATTATATATATATAATGTATATTTTTTTCCCTTAAAATTGGACTTTATAACTAAAAATTGTGAAGTTTACATCTCACAATTCTATTAAACATCTCTGCAAATTTTCTCAAAATTGTGACGGTCAGTGGACAGCCATTTTCAAAGAAGAAAGGCTGAAAGTCCCCCATCCAAGTGTGGTAATACCAAAAAAAGACTCAAGGTTGTATTTACTGCCAAAGGTGCTTCAACCAAGTACTGAGTAAAGGGGTCTTATTACTTTTGTAAATGTGGTATTTCATTTTTTTCTTTTTAATAAATTTACAGACATTTCCAAAATTCTGCTTTCACATTGTCGTGAGGTATGGAGTGTAGATTGAGAGAATTTACAAATATATTTTTTTATTTTAATAATAATTGTAGTATCAGGCAGCAACACACAATTGAAAAAGAAAAAAAGGTAAAGGGGGTCTGAATACTTTCTGAATGCACTTTACAGTTTTTTCCTGATGCTAGGACCCATCTCTCAATACTTAGTGCAAAACTCTTCACACAATTCTCCTAACCAAGTTTCAGCTCGGCAAAGCAGTTCATTTCACATTCAAAATGCACTA
>JAUCNO010000318.1:11831879-11886257 GCA_032353835.1 Enteromius viviparus
TGAGGGCGTTCCCATAGCGTCTCGTCGACGCAGCGTCTCGTTCCTTCAAGGAACAAGGTTATATACATAACCTGAGACGATTTCACTTAGGTTGAAATATATTCCAATCCTCAACACTATGACATTAAAGGGTTAGTTCACCCAATAATTCTGTCATAAATTCCTCACCCTCGTGCCGTTCCAAACCTGTAAGACCTTTGTTCATCTTCTGAACACAAAAGAAGATATTTTTGATGATATCAGAGAGCCATCTGACAGGAACACAAAAGAAAAATCCCAGATCCAGAAACATACTACTGTAAAAACATCAGTAAAACAGTCCATGTGACTTCAGTTCAGTTCAACTTCAGTTTTTCGACGCTACGGTGATACTTCTTTCGCACAAAGAAAACAAAAATAACATGATATAACTCTACCATTTTTCTTCCCTGACTTATGTCTTCCGCCATTTTAAGCGTTTCACAACGCAGAGTATTTGCGAGCTTTAACGTATCAGCCTTCTTTACATCCGGGGAAAACAAACATGAACGTAATCTGTGGCTGTTCACGTCTAGAGAAAAGAGTACATTTATGTTGCTATACTCTGTAAATGGTAGAAGACACAAGTCAGGAGAAGAATGCTAGAGTTAAATGATGTTATTTTTGTTTTCTTTGCGCGAATAAAAAGTATTCTCCTTTCGTCAAAAAACTGAAGTTGATCCACTGATGTCACATGGGCTGTTGTTTTTACTGTTTCTGGATCTGGATCATTTCAGTTGTGTTGTAGTCAATGGAGGAACATATAGCTCTCTGATATCATCAGAAATATCTTAATCTGTGTTCTGGAGATGAACTTATCTTTAGTCTTATGGGTTTGGAGGTTGAGTTATGATAGAACTTTCATTTTTGGGTGAACTAAACTTTAATATCTAAAATTGTATGTAATGGACAAACAAATTACACCAACTAACAATGAACAGTTGTGTTTTATTAACCAACAATAACAAAGATTAAAATCACTGTATGCTGTGCATTGGTCAACATCAGTTAATGTATTAATTAATGTTTTGTTAACAAAATGCCTGTAGTGTAGTGTTGTCCTGTATGAGACATTTTTGTCCTGATCTTTCAAGTAGTTTAAATTAAAACCATGTGATTAAGACATTGAATAATGAGGAAAATTTTAACTATGGTGTATATTTATTCACATTTTTTTTGTATTATTAATACTAACAAAGAACAGTTGTATTTTAGTAACCAACAATTGCACAGATTAAGAAATAGCAACAGTATGCTGTGCATAGGTAAACATTAGTTAATGCACTGATTAATATTAACTGATGACACCTTAGTTACAAGAACTTTTTTACCCTCCATGTTTTCAGAACTGCCTTGAATGGAAAAGACACCTGAAAAACAAATATTTCCATTGCCTTCAGGGAAAATTATGTTGCGTTTGATTGCGTTTTGCATAAAGACTAGGTAAACAGCATTAGTAATTGCACATCACCAGACAGGTGTGTGTCATTTGTACTCACCCAAAAGTAAAACCAAGTGTCCGAGTCCCTCCATCTTGTGTTTTATAGACCATTAGCCAGTGATGTGATTTGTCAGATATGACACCGATATGACAGCTGATAAGTTCCTCCTTCAGCTCTTTAACTTCTACCATCCATCCCTCGTTTTATGTTCATTCCTCTTAGCAGCTGGAGTCTCCACCCTTTGTCTCTTGCTGAATATATTTCACACATCACAGGACCGCAGAATTGCTTTTCTTAGCACTCCTTCACCTCTAAGGTCTGATTTCCAAAACAAATCTTGCAAAATGCAAATGAAAATGAAGACTTTGAGGATTTTTTTTCCCTGGCCCCAGAAAAGAACACTCAGATTCATATGAATCAACATAACCATTGTGTTTGAAGCGTTGTGCTAGGGGACACTTTTCTTTTATGGTTCTAAATGATAAAAATGATTGTTTATAGGTAGGCTATAAAATGAATACATGGAAAATCTTTTTGTGATTTAAAGGGTATTCAAAAATGTGGTAAATGCTTGTTAATTTATTAATATTATATCATTGTCAGCTTGGCAAGGATGTTAAATTGTGTGATGTGGAAGGAACTTATGATCTACATTTGTTTACTCCTTTTATGTTCTGTGTCTGTTTTTAAATCTCTTTGTAATGCTTCGCCCGGCCAGTCCAGCAGAATGTGTTTGGTTGCTGGTGAAAAATGTATTTACCATTTAAAAAAACAAACAAAAAAAGTATTTCTGAGGTAATCTTAAAATTCTTGTACACCAAGAAAGCATAGTGTGAAAAAACAGCTGTAGATAGTGGCTCTTGTCCTTTGTTCAGTAATGAATTGTATTGTGTGTCATATCAACCTCTTTTGCTTTAAAGCCGTACAGTATGCTGACCATAGCAGCTGTAGATGAACCCACAGACCATTAGTTCATGCATCCTGATTTCCACTCCATCCGTTGATCATTTCCATGTGGTTTTGTGTGATTTCAATGATCTGAGGCAGCATGTAAATCAGGAGCTTCACATGGAGGGAGTCCATTTTGTTTTTAAATAATTTTCCATAAAAGCAGCGGTTTATGTATGATTCAGAGTTATGGCGTTTTCCTGTGTCTGCGGTTGATGTGTGGAGGCTTGTGTCCGCCATAGAGGATTTTCCTGTGAAATTAGATCCTTGATTTTTCCGTGACACATGGATTTGGCATCATGTTTTGTTTTGCAAAGAAGATCAACTCTGTAATCAGCTGATAAATCATGAGTGCATACATGAATATGAGGTGATTATTCAAATCCTGAGATTCTTCCTGATATTCATCTTCTGCTCTTAGAAAGTGTGTTTACATTCTTCAGGGAAATGTTTGACTTTGCATTTAATTTAAGGAAAAGGTGTACATCTTGTGTTTGTTCAGCATGTCATCATCAGTATCTGCACTATCCATAGAGGAGATGAACATTAGCCTGTTTATGTAAACAACAGGTCAATGATTTGCGCAATCAAGTGCAAAACAAAGCAAATTTCAACAGTAAATTTGATGTTTTTGTTTTGAGAAGTTGATTTTGAATCTTAAAAAACCCACAGCGATGACCTGATGGTCTTTTGAGTATCATTTGCACATTTAAAAAAACACTCTGTTGTACCAGACACAGCCAGTAAGAAAAAGACTTCTTTGAAAGTTGTTTTCTAGGAATCTTAATGTAAAGGTGCGTCTTGTGTGGCCAAATGAAGATGAGTTTCACAGGGACCATGTGATCATGCTGCATTTGATTACTGTACCTGTGCTGAAAACACTTCCTGTAAATTATATTTAAAATATGTGACAACAAAACCACTCATCAATAGGAGAATATTTGACTGAGATACAACTATTTGAAAATCTGGAATCTAAGTGTAACGAAAGGGACAAGAGGCGTGCAAGCTCAAGTGCAAAAATTATTTATTGAAGGTACAGGGTCAGAAGGAGAGAGATTGTACACCGGCAAACACACTAACGTAGGCAAAGCAGAGACAGAATCAAAAACATAGCAAAAGGTTCAAAATACCATACAACAGAGTCCTTAGGGAAAAGCAGAGGGGTAATCCAGGTCCAAGCAAATATGGTACACGAGAAATCCAACTGACAGAACACAGAACTAGGGATGGGTAGATCGACACCTAGTGTCGACACATGTCTCGAGTTTTTAACACACTAGTGCTTCGAAGCAGTGTTCTGGAGCATTGCTTGAAATGAGGCTGTCACGTGATCGGTGGAAACGAAGCTTCGTTACCTCACTGACACGTCACGCCCGGCTCAAACACAGAGCGCATGGAGTGTGCCGTCCCATACCCGCTATCCATATCAATATAATCATTACATTCAATGTCATACATATATGAACGTTTTTACTATTATTATTAATTTTATATTTTCTGATGTGTTTTAATGCTATTAAAAAATATTGCTATTAAGAAATTAATTTTAAATGTCTGTTGTCTGTATCAAGGTGATCAATTACTGTTCCCCAAAAAAAGAATAAAAGTCCTTTCTCAACTACAAACTAGTTTGCTGCTTGTAAACAGCGTCCTTTCAAACACCGTTCTCAGCTTTTTTTGTAACGACATTGAAAATGCACGTTCTCAAGAGTGAGAACACTTTAGTCGGGACACTCCTAATAAAGTGTCATGTTTAATATGTGATCAAAGTTTATCTTACTCTAATAACACCTCGTCAATGCTTCACCATCTACGCTCGAAGCACCCAATTGCTCTGGCCAATGAGACTCAGCACCATTCTACACCATCTGGAGAAGGTAACAGGAATACTAATAATTATATACATTTTCTGTGGGACAATAAAGAGTATCCACAAAGAAATAGGCTAATTTAACTTAAAATTAACCCTTTTGGAGCTAAAGTTTAAATTTTCCATTTCTTCATGTGGTGGAACATAAGAACACAGAGAATCACAAATATATAAACAAATCAGTAATAGCATAATCACAGTTTTAAAGGCATTTGCTAGAACAACCGTAGTTTTGCATTTGAAGAAGTCTATCAAAGTCTGTTAATCACATTCATGTCATTTATACTGACCTTTATACAGATAATTGTAGCTTTTTCAAATCCAACTTTTTGTCCCAAATAGTCTGTGCGTATGAAGTTTGGGTCCTTTGCCCACCTGTGTTTCAATTTTCATTAGTTGGGTTGGTTGTTAGAATTATTGCATTAATTTAAAATAAAAAAATATAAAAAATAATTGTACTGTGTATTAATAGGAAGGAAGAAGGTGCTTGATGACTCCCTTTTGTGACCATGATAGTAAAGGACTTGCAGCCTTTCTCCATTGTGGAAGTTGGACCCCACATATGTTCTGCCAAGTCGGAAAACAGTGAAGTCTATGGTCAGTGAAAAATACCAAGAGGAGAAGCAAAAAGCTATGGAACATCTAAAGAACATTCCATCTGTCTGCCTTACAGCTTATATGTGGAGCTCCCTCACTGTGGAGTCTTATCTCGGGGTCACATACCACTACACTGACAGCAACACAGAGCTGGGCTCAGTGGTACTGGGAGTGTCAAAGTTTCCAAAATCGCATACAGCAGACATCAAAAAAGCTTTATCGGATCTGATAACTGACTGGGGTATAACTCCTTAGTTTTGCTGATGTTCAGGTGAAGACTATTCACCTGGCACCAACTCTCCAGGTTCTTAATCTCCCTACCAGCCACTGAGTTCACTAAAGAGAGACTAAGGAACATACAAAAGCGACTGAGGCGCTTGAGAAGACCACAAGGAGAGAAAGACAATGCACCAAGCAGGACAGTTGTCCCAGGTAATTGGTAGACTCGGGTTTTAAATGAGTATTTCATAAAAAAATATCCATACAATGTCAAACTGTCATGACTTTAAAATGTAACGACAAAGGGACTTTTTTGTTTATAATGCAGAAAAAAGAAGCATCCTCTCACTTCAAACTGCATTTTTTTAGCAAATTTCTCAATGTAAATATTTATAAAATGATTAAACAACTGGCATAATGTGGCAGACATTTAATGAACAAGAGCATGCAGTCAGTATTTGGTGTGCCGAGCTTAAAACAAGCATTACATTTTTTTTTATAATTTTAATAAAAAAAACTCTATTTGTGATGCTGGAAACATAATTTTTTTTTAATTATTCTGCTGAGGGTTTTAATATGTACAACAATCTATCTCTTTCTATTGTTTGCTTCGGACTTTTAAGACACGCCCGCGTTCATACATTTGGCTGGTGATTGGCCGGTTTAGATTTAAGTTGCTCCCTTGAATGACATCACCGCGTAGAATGCCCATTCATCGGTGCAGTTGGGCGTTGGACTCCGCATCTTATTAGTGACCAGGGAAATTTCTCCATTTTCTGAGCTGTCTACAGTGTCACGGGCACAAATTTGGGAATTAAAAAATTACTTGAACTCCCCAGTGTTGTTTTTACACTTTTCTTCTCTGGCTGGATTTGATCGTTACTTTTAGCGCGCTCGTTGGCTAGGTATTTCATTGTAAGGACGAGGCTTGTTGCTCTTTGTTCTGAATTGGGATCTGTTGAGCTCTTTGTTGGAAGGAAAGCATGGGAGCGCAATTCTCTAAGACAGATGGAAAGGGAGAAACGGCTGCAGAAAAAACTGGAGAGGCTGCATCTTCACCCTCCAAAGCTAACGGACAGGTAAAACCCGACCATTAACAGAGAGAAGTTATGTCTGAAAGGTGTTTTATATGCATGGTGTTTGTGAAATTCTGGTGGAGCCCCGATTCCAACCACAACACAAATTAAACAATTTTTGCATTCCAAAGAGAGACTTTGTCCGTATTGAATTTAACTATGACCTTAAAATATGTTTAATTGTGCTCACTTGTTTCTATACTGTTTCAGATCAGAAATCCAGTTTTGGCGTTGTTTTTTGAGAGAAGCCTTTGTTTAGAAACGGGTGACTTGGCGTTGGATTTTTGAGAATTAACGATGATTTATCTAAACAAATCGGTATACTTTAAGAATAATTTAGTATGAATTAGCATCTCTGGGGTCTTGAAAATTATCCTTTGGGGGAAGTGGGGGTTGATTGTTAAGAGTAACAATGGCTCGCCACGCCTTTGGTCGCAGATGCTCGATAGACGCTTCACAATGGAATGGAAGAGTACTTAAAACGGTTACACTCATCGTAACATTACGCGGTGATGGCCATTTATACATGCTATGTTTTGCGCAGGTGACGTGCGTGATGAGGTTCAATAATTACGTGCTCATCAGTTGGCGTTTTCTTTTTTTTTTTTTTTTTTTTGGCGCGTCGGTTTATTCCAAGCTTTTATGGACAAACGGCTCCCACTGGTGGCTGTGAGAGTTTAATGCGCGTTCGAATGAAAGCGTTTACACATTATAGTCTTTAATAGGCTAATACAATATTAGACTTCAAAACCCTTCATAAGGGTAATTATTTTGAATTTGAAATTGCAGTTTGCAATCTGAAAACTATCTAAATAAATATGCTTTCATAAGACCGTATTTGGCAGAAATAAAAATATTTGTAAAAAATCTGGAATCTGAGAAAATTGCTTTTTAAAGTTGTACAAAAAAGGTTGTTAGCAATGTTTATTATAAGCAAAAAATAAAGTTTTGATATTTACCATAGAAAATTTACAAAATGTCTTTATTTTGAACAAATTATCATTTTGACCTATCCAATGTACCTTTGGCTATTGCTATAAGTATACACATGCTACTTATGACTGCTTTTGTTGTCCAGGGATACATATGAATAAAATGGAAGCAGTCTTCTTTAGTACATAAAATTGTATTTGTATGTGCAACCTTCACTGTGTCCTGTCTTGGTTGTGCTCATGTTAAGCCAAGCTTAATGTCCGCGCCTGTGTTGTGCTTTAGGAAAATGGCCATGTGAAGGTGAATGGAGATGCATCTCCAGCGGCTGCTGAAGAGAAAGAAGAGGTTCACGTTAACGGCAGTGCAGCAGCTGAGGAGGGAGAGAAGACAGAATCTGCTTCAGCAGAAAAGCAGGTTGAGGAGGAAGATCAAGTGAACACAGAAGTGAGTGCAGTCACTGAAGAGGAACCCGCAAAAGCTGAGGATGGCGCGACTCCATCCACAAGCAACGAGACGCCTAAGAAGAAGAAGAAGCGCTTCTCTTTTAAAAAGTCCTTTAAGTTGAGCGGCTTCTCTTTTAAGAAAACCAAGAAGGAGACGGGGGATGGAGAAGGCATTGAGGAGGCCAAAACCGAGGGAGCTGAATCTGTTGAAGCAGGTGTGTCAGAAGAGAAGGAGGCAGAAACCAAACCAGAGGAGAAACCAGCAGAGGAGCCTGAGGCTGCCAGTCCTGCCCCTGAGGAGTCTAAAGAGGAGGAAAAACCCACAGAGCTAGCAGTGGAGACAGAGCCTGCTCCTTCTAAAGATGAAGCACCTGTAGCAGAGGAATCCACTCCAACTGTTCAAGAAGCAGAATCCAGTCCAGAGGTCCATGCAGAGTCTGCTACAGAGTAATGTGCACATTGCAGATCAACAGAGAAAAAGGGAGAAAAACAAAACGTCTACAACAGATAATCAAGGCATATTTCCCTGTTGTACAGTGGAGTGGTCCCAGGTTATGAGACATTGGAGAACTACAGAGCTTTTTAGTCTTTTACTTTTTTTATACATTTGCCCTCTCCCTAAATTTCACTCTGCCATTGTGGCTATTCTTGGAGCTGTGATTTAAAGCGTGGCTACATTGAATAATACAGAAAATTCTGAATTTGTTTGTCATATAGTTTTTTCAGCATCAGTATTAACAATTTTTTAATTTGTTTTAATTTTATTTGAGCATTTTTATACAAAACAATGTACACATTTATGAAAATGTAAAGACATCCCTGTGAATTTAAGGCAGCTGGTATGGTAGTCAAAGTGGGATGCAGAGTTAGGGAATGAGTTTTTAAAAATTTTGGCACCTTGTTGACTCTGTATCATGTAGTACAAAAACCAAAACACTATTAATTCATTCATTTGAGAGTTTTCAACACTAAACTTTTTTTATATATATAATAACAAGCCAATTTTTAAGTTGCAATGCCAAGTTTAAAACAGTAATTTTAAAGCTCCTGGGAACTTAAAGAAAAAAAGGTTTAGCTTAACAGTCTGTGAATTCAGTGGGAAAACAATTTGCGTATGCTTTATTGTCTATTGCTGGTTCTATGAGCTTATTAAAGTATAAGTATGTATAGAAGGGGTGTTTAAACTATGATTATTGTACAAATGATATCTTGATCTCAAGAAGCACATGCAGCTCTTCTATCACCAAGTCATCCTCAGACCATTCCTTAAACGAAACTGTGACACGTATTCCTGTTTATACTGTGGTTTTTGATTACAACAGATGATGCTTTATCAGTGGTCTTTTAACAAAATTAAAGAACCTATCAGATGCAATGTTTGTGTAGCATCTTGTCTCTTTCTTTTGTAAATATTGGAGAAGCTTTTACCTTTGACTTAGGGATTGAATGTAACTTTGCTTACAAAATTGATATTGAATTTCTCTGCTGAAGGTGTTCTAAATTTTATCGTGAACACTAAAAGCAAAATAAATGTGAATGAAATTTGAATTGCTTTGTCTGAGTGGACGTTATTGATATAATATATATATATATATATATTTATTTATTTTTACTAAAATGCATATTTACTAAAATATGATTTCACCATGTGATATCTGTAGTCATCATAGAAGTAAAAATGGATTTTTTTAATTTTGTCTCTTAAGGAAAACCCAAATGCAAGTAACTTAATTTATGCAGTCTAGATTTTTCTTCTGCTAATCCACCCAACAGATGACTTTGAAATACATGAGCTGAAAAAGCCTTTTCCAAAAGGCTTATGTACTTCTTTTAGTACAACCACTTCCTTTAACCTTTTAAAGGTGAATTCTTTCATAGGGTGTGTTTACTAACTGACTTCAAATCATGTGGCTGAACAGTGCTATTCAATACAACCTCAGTGTATAGCAGCTCCACCCAAAGTTCACACACACACACATATATACAGAAAAATTTCATTCATGTACTACACAGTAAAACTAAAAAAAAAATAATAATCTTCTGCCTCAGCATCCTGTCTTTGCTCTCGGTCAGGCCAAAAAATCTGGTCCACATCAGAGGCTATACTGTCTCTGAACAAACAGAATGCATTCAATGACTACATCTCTCAAATTTCATGAATTCTTTTCTCACTCAGACACAACAACTGCCAAAAATCTTTGTACACAGCACATTTTGCACATGCTTACATACTGTTACTTTCACAGTTTTTGCCTATTGCTTAAACACTTTTTGCAAAATTTGTTTATGGATCCCACTTTGTATTTGGGTCTATATTCTTTATTTTTTTCACAGCTGTACACCATTCTGTAACATCACAATGGTGTTGCTTTACATATACTTCAATTCAATTAATTTAAAATTTATTTGTATAGTGCTTTTCATGATACATATCATTGCAAAGCAGCTTTCAATTGAATGTCAATGTAAGCATTCATTTTTAGTGTGTAAGCAATAGGCAAAAACTGTAAACTTATGTTCAAAACAATAACATAATGCGAAACTGAATAAGACAGCAAAATCCAACATCACTATTTTATTGCTGTTGAATTTTTATAGATAAGCACTACTATTGTATCTGTATCAGTGGATGATGTGTATACAAATTCTTGTATTTTGGAATTACTTAGTGCAAAAAAATATAAATAAATAAACAACATAAAATATTGAGGAATTCTGCATCTTGTCTGATTCATTCACGTAACATATATTGCAGTAATAAACAATATTTATTGCAGTTATAAACAGTGTTTTCTTGTGTAAAACAAGGATGCATCTCTGTGTAATGCTACATGTTGTTAGTGTTTTAGCTCATTGTTTTGTGGGTGACAAAGTGTGTTTGTCGGCTGTCAACCTTTGCTAGTGTTCTGGAAGAATTAATTTGCTTGTGAATTTATTACAGTTTTTTCCAGACGCTAGGACCCATTTCTCAATACTTAGTTCACTTTTGCAAAACTCCTCACACAAGTCTCCTAACCAGGTTTCAGCTCGGCAAAGCAGTTCATTTCACATTCAAAATGCACTACAACTACCAAAACACTTTATTCTGGTCCAGAACACTAGCAAAGGTTGACAGCCAACAAACACACTTTGTCACCCTCAAAACAATGAACTAAAAAACACTAACAACATGCAGCATTACAAATTTTTTTCTTGTGTAAAACAAGGACACATCTCTGATTATAATTGCAATCAATATTGTTTATAACTGCAATATATCTTACTGGAATAAATCAGACATGATGCAGAATTTCTCAATATTTTATGTTTATTTATTTGTATTTTTTTGCACTAATTCCAAAATACAAGAATTTGTACACAAATTATCCACTGATACAAATACAATAGTAATGCTACTCTATAAAAACTGGACAGTAAAATAAAATAGTGCTGTTGAATTTTGCTGTCTTATTCAGTTTCGCATTATGTTATTGTTTTGAACATAAGTTTAACAGTTTTGAAAACAGTATGTAAGCATGTGCAAAATGTGCTGTACGTACAAGATTTTTGGCAGTTGTTGTGTCTGAGTGAGAAAAGAATTCATGAAAGATATGAGAGATGTAGTCATTGAATGCATTTTGTGCCAAATGATAATTGATTCTCAGTTTAGCCCACATAGACTTCTGTTGTGCTCACTGTGTGAAAGTTCTGCAAAAGTAAACTAAGTATTTAGCGTCCTAGCGTCTGGAAAAAAAAACTGTAAAACTAGCAAAACATTTGGCTAAGAGTCTTGAAAATTTCAAGTAATACATTGTGTTAAAAAGCACTACTTCATACTGCTTTCCTTTCATAAGAATTGTGGAGAGTTATAAAGGATGAGATGATGTTGGAGCAGAATGAAATGTTCAAAAATCAAATAGCCTGCTTTCAACTGTCTTTTGTATATTTAATGGCCATTAAAAGATTCACAGGGCCTTTGAAGCCTTATCCCATGAGCCCTAGACTTTCAACATGAAAGCCAGCCAACAAGAAACAGCCAGAGCGAGACCACTGCTTGACCCTTTGACCAGCACCATCAAAACAGAGACCTTTAGCTGAGCATCACATTAAAACACATCCCTGTGGATATAGCACGATCCGTTCTGGGAAAATAATCATAACACATCAAAAAACCACGAACACAGAACTGTTCTCTAACTTTAACACAAGCAGCGAAAGGTCAGATTCGTTTAGTGAATTTGGAAAATATAATATGCCAAATATGAGTTAGATGAAACACCATTCAGAAAAGTGCTTCTTAATTGTTTATGACCTTTGAACAAATTTTCTTAAGTATTCCAAACCATGTTTACTTTTTTAATACATATTCAGTGAGTAGAAACAATAAGAAAATCAGTTCGTTCAAAAACATATGCAACAACAACTGCCAAATAAGCCAGGTATATTTGAGTTATTCTGACATATTGTCAGCTGATTTGGTTCAAAATAAATCTGATTATCTGATAAACCTGCTTGGCCTATTGAAACAGACCCCAGGTTCCTCATTTAATTCCTACATACTATCATAAACCCTAAAATGTTTCTATGTTTGTATTTCAAGTATAGCTGATAACAGTGTCACAACATGCAATCTGTTTACTGTAATCTTAGATTTATTTTTTTCACCAGATATTGCTTTGTTTGAATTTTGTATTGTTTTTTTTTTTTTTGGAGAATTTAGATAAATAATATGCAAAAATC
Organism: Enteromius viviparus; assembly: GCA_032353835.1. Lineage (NCBI taxonomy): Eukaryota > Metazoa > Chordata > Actinopteri > Cypriniformes > Cyprinidae > Enteromius > Enteromius viviparus. The sequence continues at coordinate 11,844,148 of JAUCNO010000318.1, forward strand.
AAACCGAATTTTCATGTTGGTGTGAACAGTCCTTCAGAGAGAATAATGGGAAAAAATCAGGATGTTCTTACCGTCTACCACCTGTGACACCAACACCACATCAGCCACCTGTAGAGAGAGCTCATCTGGCTGCCTAGCTGTGTACGTCCTTGTCACCTCGACCTGTATGGTATCTAATAAAGGAAAAAAAATAATAAATGAATAAATCACTAAACACTTTTTTGGTCTGGAACCTAAAATGCTTCCCTAATTGAAGGCTTTTTTATTTATCATTTTATTATCCACAAAATATAAGCTTGCAACAAAACTACATGTCAACATGCAGCATGACTTGTATGAATATCATTGTGTTTAGGGTTATAATAGTAGATCAGTAGAGTAATAGTGGAGTAGTGGCACTGTAATAAACTGCATGGCCAGAGGGTGGCGCTGTTTCGCTGAGGCTGGTTGTACTCACTTGTTCTGTCATTCTTGTCGCTACTGTTGTTCTGTCCCAGAGCGGTAATCCAGCGGGCTTGCTCGTTACTGTCACAAAGAAAACATACAAAATTAACTTATAGCCACTGATGCAGCTTTTGTATATGATGTCTGTTAAAACCAAACAAGACAGAAGCCATTTCTTTATTGTTCTGGACGTTTACAGACACACGCCTCTAGACTCTAGACTCTTGTATAACAACAGGTAAAGTTACTAGGAGAAACTTGACCTTGGTGCTGAAGCATTCATTACATTCAGGACAAGAAGTGTCTGTTAAATTCTGTAAGCTCCTTTGTGTTTGTTCAGTTTCACTGAGAACATACCACTCATTTTACAGAAAGAATGAAGGAAAAAGAAAAAACAAAGAATGAAAGGAGAGATGGAGAGAGAAAAGCAAGAAACTGAGACTAAATCAAATTCTTCATGATTAAAGCGGTGACAAACCCGGGTCAAATTCAGCACAAATATCCCACACCAAACTTTTTGGAGAGTAATGACTTCTCTTTTGTTAAATTAGATTTTCTGAAAATACTGAAAATCAAGACACTTTCAGAGCTACCTAAAGTGAGTGAGTCAGTGCGATTCTCACCCCGACTGTACCGCACACAGACGCCAGTCCGGACTCATAATCTCAGCAGACAGCCTGAGCGGACCAGCTGCATGAGTCACGCTTGGCTCATTCCGGTCCCATTTAAAGCTGAAGGGGTCACAAAAGGCATTTCGCCTGTTCTATTATGGGGAACATTAATGAGCTTGAGTGCGGTGTGATTCATTCATTGACCAATTAGTGTTAAATAGTGTTTAAGTGTTTAATAGAGTGGCTGACAAAGAGGGGAGGAAAGAAGATGAGAAATCTTTTAGGCTTAACTCCAGTTACACATGTAATTTAAGAGATTACAAATACTATCTTAACGTAACTAACATATCTAAAATGACTAACCAGTTTCTTGAGCAACAAATCATTCTAGCATAGGTTCTGAAAGATCATGTGATCTGTAGAAATATCTGCTGATACGTGACGTCTTAAAAATAGAAAATAGTTGTTTTTAATTTTAATAATGTTTTGTTGATTATTTTACTGTAGTCTTTTGAGAATAAGACACTTTTATTATTTTTACAACTACACTGACATTATAATATGTCTCAATATGTGACACAACAACACGTGACAACCACATACACACATCCTTTACACATTTATTGTGAATTATCCAGATATTAAATACACATGAAACAAACAAACATGAAGTATGTTTAGCTGAATCCGTCACCCTTAGGCTGGCTCTGCAGGGTGTGTAGTTAGTGTGGGAAGGGCAGCTGTCTATTCACATACATGGAATCTCAGCACACATGATCACAACAGGTAGCAAATGCATTTTTTGGCTGTTCTGCATTGCACCAGCTGAATTACTAGCCGGTGAAAGAACAACATAGCCAAAAAAACAAAATGGCAGCTTCCACTTCCACTCTACATACAATGCTCTTAACATTTACTGAACAGTGTGTTTTTTTCTTAATCGATAACTTCACATGTTAGTTATAGGTCAGAAATCTGAGATTATTTATATATGGTGAAAATAACTTCTTTTTGGTGGTAAAAAAAAATAATAAGACCCGTTCCCATCACTTACAGTAATTATAACTGTAACTAGAACTATGAAGTTGACTAGCAAAGTCCAAACTACAACTATAATGATAAAAAAAAAACTCATAAAATCAACATTCATGAGAGCTGCAACTGCTAAAACTCCAATCACAGACACTACATGGGAAAAAGCCATGTCATGATAATAAAAGCTGCAAAGCTGGATCTTCAACATGAACATTAGCATCTGCCTTGGTCAGTTTAATCACCTGACTTGAAAGGATCAAATCACTGGGAACAGTTTTGGAGAAAGGAGTGGGAAGCAGATTACTTTGACATTGCAGATAAAACAGGCAAATGTTCTGAAGGAAGTATTATAATCTATTCTAAGGTTGGAATCTTAAAACACCACAGCGTTGCCTATTTCCTAGTACTTTGCATTTGCATTTAAAGAATAGATTGGGTCATATTATATTTTATACAAACTTCAATAGCTTGAATCTACCAAACCTTATTTCCCAAACACCAGAAAGGCAAGCAGCACCAGGAAGACCTCACATCTCCACTGTGTGGTATCCTGCATGCTGCACTGCTTCAGCATGCTCACGCATGTTTCCTACAGCTAAAGGCCAAAATTCCAGACCGATCACCTTTAAAGATTATTTTACATGAGGTGAGAAGTCACTGAAGGCATCAGAGCACCAGTAGAAGGTACGATTGGAAGTAAATATTCAAACTTGACCCTGAGGCACAGTAAGGGGAAAAAAAAACACGAAGATAAATGAGGCATCTTGAAAGAGGCTTATTCAGACAAAACCAATGCATTATGTTAATAATACTGTCCGTTTAGTGGGCAGAGAGTGGCTTCTCAAATATAATATCGAAGGTTACTTCTGAATACTAAATGAGGCACTTAGCCTGCAGGGGCCACTGCAGCGAGACAACTCAATTTCCTGAAAAAGTGTTTGGCCAATATAAGGAACAATATATATGCTTCTACAGTTGACTGAGCACAATTCAAACAGACATAGCTGATGACATCATAGTGGATTCCAAAATTATCTGTTCCACTCACACTCGAGAAAAGAGCTCATTTAGCGGAATGAAGGGTGTTATTAGACACTCAGTTGGGTGGAGCCTGACAGAGGTCCAGAAATGTGGAAGAACTTGTCTTGTGTTGACGAGGGTTTTTCAGAAGAACTACAGTACAGTCATGTTGACTCTTCACCAAGAACAGTAGATAGGCATCTCTGTTATGTAAGTGGATGGGCAACATACTAAGCTGTAATTACACTCTCAGCAACAGATAACAAGTTATCTGACTTACACGAGTACACACTCACGAGTTGTTTCAAAACCTACTGACCGGCCTATTAAAACATTTCTCCATTTAAATTCTATATCTATCTATAAATAAAATTTAATGATCGAACTTCTGCCCAGTGTTTAGTGAAAATAAATAATCTTTTTCCTAAACCTAACCCTAAAAGAATAAAATTTTATCAGACTGTTATCAGAGAGAGAAAGTGAAAGAGAGGCTGAGGATACAAGGGGAAACTTTGGTTAATGTTGCCCTCAACATGTAACCAGGTGAGAAACAGGGCCCACAGCCCTGTATCCAGATTAGCAAATTTGTTACCCATTCTCAGTGGGAAAGTGCTCAAGCTCTTTCAAAGTTGCCCAGCAAAACTGCTCAAAAAGTTCTTTATTCTATTGTATTTTCATTCTCTCTTTGCCATTTTTAGTCGTAAATTGAAATTTCTGGAGACAGCTCAGTAATCGCCTATGCAAAACTCTGCATTACAATGTTTAGAGCATTGGGAGTAGTTGCCAAGAGGTTGCCATCTATAGGTTTGCTTAGGTGTTCTGGGTGGTTTTCATGTTGCTATGCTGCTGCTAGGGGGTTCTGAGTGCTTGCTGGGTGGTCACAAACTGGCTTACTGATATTCTGGTCTTTCAAAAAGATTTTTTGAACTGTTATTTCTAGGTCTTTTTCTGTCCAAATGCAGCACTGAGAACTTAAAATTGAGTGGAACCAAAGGATATCACTAATTTAACTGGATGACAAAGGTCTTTAAGTGCTATTTAAATGTTTGTATCATTCCTCAAGCTTCTAAAGCAAATAGGTTTACAGACAGAGGGGAGCCAGCCAGACTATATTTACTGTAAGTGAAGGGGTTATTTACATAGAGAAGTCTTAAAGTTACAGAACCTATGACTCATTTCTAAAGGTCAGAAGAGGAGAGGAAGATGAGGTAACACTTTACTTGAAGGGCTGTGCATGACAACTTCATAAAGTGACAATTATAAAGTGTCATATGACGCTGTCATAAAATAATTTGAGGTAGTACTTAATGCACTTAATGACATTTTAATGACCAATACAAGCCCACAAGATCCAGGGGGGCGTGGTTCAATCCAGATCCAACTTTTCCCAACATATACCTAAACCTACCCATCTCCACTCCCTGATTCCTAAACCCACCCATCTCCACCCCTAATCCTGCCAATCTCTGCCCCCTAGATGTGGATCCAACCACACACCCCTCGATCTTCTGGATTAAAGCAAACCCTACTTGCATGACATAGACACTGACAGGTTATGTTGTCTTCGTAATGTCAAGTTGTCATGACAAATGCAAACAATGTCATCTTTGCATTAAAAATAACTGAGCGAATGACACTTAATGACAGTTGTAATAAACATGTATATTCATGTCGAATGTCATGTCATGATTATAAAGTGTCATATCAGTCTTATGCACACCCCTTCAAGTAAATTGTTACCGAAGAGGACTATATAATGCTCTTTTATTTATTTATTTATTTATTTATTTATTTATTAAGAGGTGGTGAGTGAAGGAATGATAAACGTGCAATTCTCTGTTCATTTCTTCATCCCCATCCTTGACCTCATTAAGCCTGACTACATCAGACTTCGTACTTCCTCTCAATTTCAGTTCGCTTCTGTACTCAGTCTGAGACAGCAGGCTATCTTATGGTGTCGCTCCGGCTACAAAACAGCCAGACCAATTAACAAACAGTGGGCATTCTTAGAGTCATGGCGAAGATGCTAAGCGGCAAATTTAAGATTGTAGTTTAAGTTAGGGAAATCTATAACAACAGCGGACATGGAGACACTGTATGCTGTTTGCTCTGTTGCGGAACAGATTCCTGGCATTTGCAAACTAAAACACCTTTTAATTTATCAAATATCGTCAGTGAGAAATTGGGGAGGCCAAAGTCAAGGCGATATCCCTTCCATTATGCTATTCCACTGGTATTACCAGGCTTCCTTAGTTCTTAAAACAATAAAAAAACAAAACCCTGCTGAAATGTTACAATATGCAAATGTCTCTGTTCAACATGACTATTGTATTTAATGAGGAGTTCTTGGCACTAAACATATCACCTACAGCTACAGTTTCAAACAAACCCTAATTCAAAACCACCAACCGCTTATTACAAGGAAAAGTAGATCTGAAAAGAAAACCAGTTATCTCAATATCTCAGCTCATGTTTGTTTGGTGCACTGGGCGAATGCTTGAAAGAGGATTACATTTTGATAAATCTTGTGCTGGTGCTTTCACTTCTGCAGTGTGATGACTGATGGGGTGGTAAAATACATGGAAACTCCCTTTGGTGGAGTAGTCAAAACTTGTAATATAATTTAAAAGGATATGTCAGTACAGGTGTAGTTCAGTAACTCATAAAAAACGAATGCGTTACGCACAACCCAGTCTCACAGCAGTTTGTGACTAAATCACAAAATTTAATTCAATCTATTTATTCGTGGCAGGGACACGTTCATTTTGTTATTTTTGTAAGTCCAGCATGTTTTTTAAACTAAGATTCCATTGGATGCATCCATTTGTGCTGGATTTACGAAAATAATGAAATAAACTTGTCCCTGCCACAAATAAATACTGTGAGACTGGGCTGGTTACGCATATTGATGTGAGCTAATCAAACTAAATGCATTAACTCCCAGATCCTTTACCAATGAATTTACCCAACCACGCAAAACTTTATGGGTCAGTAAGCTTAAAAAATTCAATATAAAATAGTACTTTTATTTAGCAATGATATACAGAAGTAATAAGTGAAAGTAAAAAATATTGTCACAAAACATTATTAGTTCATTAGTTCAGTTAGAATTAGCTTATTTATTGTTATTATTTTGCTGGACTTATACACAAATACTTACAGTAGCTCCACCCCCAAGATCATGGTGACTTTGTCTCCAGAGTGGTTGCTGCGGAATCTGATCTGGAACAGGTGGCTGGCGATGTTCTGGCGTGAAGTCAGCATTCCCGCAGTGCCACGGACTGGAGAGAGATTCAGGTCTTCTGCTTGACATGAACCCACATATATCTGATCTCTCAGTGCATAGTCTATAACTGTGTAACTCTCCTCACTGAGAAAACAAAGACAGAGAGTGTCACAGACTAAAGAAATATTCAAGGTTAAATCACACAATTGTACTTTCACATTTGTATTATAAGTTAAGTGATAATTTACGAACTGCAATGAAGCTAAAGTTTTTTTAATTAAACAATGATTGACTGTTTGAATTACAATGTTCATGCTATTTATAAAAGCAAACAAATGCTAGTGGTGTGGCATTACTCAGCATGTCTTCAGCTGATAATTAACTGTGTTTGGGTAGAGATAATTGAGAAAGTGGAGTCAGATCCTCCTGTTCAGTTCCTGGACAACATCTGGCCTCTGCCCGACACAATTACTATGCCATTTACATTCCACAAGCAGAGGATAACAGATTCTACAGAAATAGAGGGATTATTCCAATTAAACTGAACTCTGGAAAAAACACGCTAATAGGAAGCTAAATAGTAAAAAGCAGTCAAAATGTTGTATAAATGTGTACACACACACACACATACACACACACATTTATATATATATATATATATATCTAGACTTATCACTTTGACAGATTTGTCCTCATTTGTTAAATGTCTAAATGTAATGTAAAAAATATATTAATTATAATAATTAATAAATATACACATTGTATGTTCTATACAAACTCAAATGCTAAGGGAGACCAAAACATGGTAAAGATAGCATGTAACAAAAACAATCACATATATTTTCTAAAAACAAAAAAGAAAACTGAGCCACTCTGGATGTGCTGGTTTATAAGTGGATGTGTCCTGTGATTCACAATTACTTGCTAAGAAGCTTGCATTCACATTAAAATAGCCTTGTTGACAAGTTTAGGTGTGTAAGGGCAAAACCCAAAGGTACAGTATAGTACTTTCAGTGCCCTGTAGCGATATCCCATCTTTTATAGTAGAAATAAACTGCTGCAGAAAAGCTAGGTGCCATGCAAATTATAATGTGTAACTGCAAAACAAATGTAGTGTAGTGAAAAAAATGTAAATGTAGTGTAGTAAATAGTACAGATACTGATTCAAAAGTGTAGTAAAGTATACAGTTGTCCCAAAAATGTTTACAGCAAACTCAAGGTTTTGTCTTTTCAGTGCTGCTAGCAAAGCAGACCCTCTCAGTTTTCTCTCCAGCTCCAAAACAGCCAAACCAATCAACGAACAGAGGGCGGGCTTAGAGCAGTGCCGTAGACGCTAAGTGCCGAATTTAAGATTGTAAATTCTTGCTCTAAGAGCTCTAAGTAAGTGTTGTAGTGCTTAAAACTAGCTCCTAAATTTGTGAGGTGGTAAGCATGCTGACATCATCCTTAGAAATAAGGTCAACCCCACCATTACTCTTAGCTCTAGATTTATTTCTGTTCCTTTGTAAAAATTTGTCTCAGCAGCTTTTTAAGGTTTTTAAACTGTAGTTTAGGTTAGGGAAATCTAAAACAACTGCGGAAATGGAGACACAAGATGCTATTTTCCCTGTTGAGTAGAATATTCCCAGTATTTGCCAACTGAAGCCCGAATAAGAAGAGCGATTGGTTTCTTTTAAATGGAATTGATGTTGTGGCCCTACTCCCAACAGGTTTTGGGAAAATTTGCTACGGAATTATCTCAGAGGTAAAAAAAACTTCTCTAAGGACCCCCTGTAAACCTAGTCCCGTCCGAACAGGGCTTTAGGGCCTAGTAATCTGTCAAGAGACAATGACCATATGTACCTGTCTAAATTCTAGCCCCAAGGGGTACCTAGACTGGTTCTAATCAATTTTAACCAGCTTTCCAATCAGCAGAAAGAGTGCTGAACAATTACACTACCGTCTGCTCCTGACATATCACATATTACAACTACATATTACAGGATCCAACAGGGAGTTTCTATCAGTTGTGCAATCAGATGTTCCTACAACTGTAATGACATCCTCTCCAGCAGCCAAGAAATGTTCCAGCACCAGGACAAAACATTCACACACTTCCATGCAAACACACACACAGGCCCCTGTGAAAGGAATGCTGTATTTCATGGTGGCCAAGAGAGCTCAATGTGCTGCAACTTCAGAAAGCACATGCAAACAGAAAAAGTACCAGCAAATATAAAAAACATCAGTTTCACAGCAGGTGCTGTAAATGCGCACAACACAACAAAATAAAGAATTTTATTTGCAGGGCGTTTCTTTGTTTAATAATGTTGCGAGTGCATTTGCAGTGCATGCTGTCAAACAATAAAGTTGTTTTCTTGATTTGCACATGCTTTTTTTCTGTATGCAATGTGTTGAGCTCTTACTGCCACCACAGTATTTAGGTAACTGCAAATCTGAGAGACAGATGGTGTACGATGCTGAGTTTTTTCTTTAAACTTTGTGCACTTAACCCTTTGATAACATCCCTGCGTACTCATACAATAATTTATTTATTAGACACCAGAAAACAGTGTACTGAACATAATGTTCTTTTCTACTGTTTATAATGCTGATAAACATTATTATTTTCCAAAATGGATATGGCAAAATAAACATCTGCCCATACATGTGTGAATGTGTGAGAAAGAGAGATTCAAAAATGAAAAGAAAAGGAGAGAAAATAACCAGCTGCCTTTTAAGAGTAAGTTACATAACCAGAGAAAATGAATAAAAAACAGTGGAGCGGGAAGACAGAAAGAGAGTGAGAGAGAGGAAATGAAAAGAGGGACAGAGTGGAGGCTGTGATGGCGTGCACGGGTTTGTTTTCCTTCAGATCTGAGCGAGTAGCGTGACTCCCCACACATACTATAAAGACCGCGTATCAGAATGAACATCCCCGTTGATTGAAGAAACCTTTTCTTTATTCTCTTTCCTTTTTTTTCCCTGTTAAATCAAAAACAGCAGGTTTGTGGGCTGTATTGGCCAAAACAGAGTAAGAATGAAAACCATCTTGTTTTCTTGGAGGTCGTCCCCTTTGTCATAGCATACAGAATGTTCCCAAAAATTACTAGGGGAAAAAAAAAAAGTGAGCTCTGCTAACTACATGACTCACTCACAGAATGACTGGAACTTAAACACAGATTTCTTTTGCCATTTTATATTTTTAGTCCATATAATAAAAACAATAGCCTTTATATATACATATTTTCAAACGAACATACATTCACTAGACACCACTATAACAGTGCTGCATGACAAGTTAATGTTTGTTCACTTGGTTTCTATTTTAGTTGTTTGTACAAAACACAACACTTGTCTAGGACAACCACAACAGTCACAGTGGCAGCTGGCAATGTAAATCGAAGGAAACAGCATATAACAAAATTAATTGCTGACAGAAAATGCACAAAAAACAAAATGAGGAGCACTGCAATGCGCCATCTGCTATATGAATGAAGCATTGACCTGAATAAATTCTTTCTTTACTCAAACAAAAAGAAGGGTTTAGCCAGAGAATCCTATGAAAAAAGTGAGAAAATCAGATGAGCAATATTCTAAAGATTCTAAATCAATCTTGAGCATTGACCAACAGTAAAATATCAAATCCCGCTCAAGATGATCACAGATACAGTTTGGAGGGTAGGGCAGATGTGTTTTGACACAAGACAAACATGATGAGTTGTGATGAATTGTGTGACGCAGACACAGTTTATGCTCTAAAAGAACAATTCTCATCACTTGTTCATTTAAATACAAAGTTATTCCCTTTTTTTTCAGGTTCTGTTTTTCTTCTTTGGTATAAGTGATGTAGCTAACAATCCACACCCACCTACAAGCAAGCTTTACCTCCTACATTAGCCCAACAATTTCCTGTTCTCTATAGTATCCCCCCGGGCACAATAACAGCAGGGAAAGAACAGAGGTACATTTGGACGTGTATAAGAGATCTCATTTGTGGTCTCCAGCTCACCTTTTCTTTCGTGTGACAATGAGCACATCGTTGAAGAGGAAGAAATAGACTTGCTGGCGAGACAATCTCTTGGAAAAGATGCCATTTTCCTCTACAAAAGCTGTTAGCTCACCACGCTTCACCATCCAGCGGGACGATGACACCAGTGGAAACGGCTGCATAGAGATTAAGTGTGAAAGGGAAAAAAACAGACAGAATCATTAATGTTTCAATGCAACATAATCAACATGAAGAATGATTTTTTTTAAATAAAAAGTAGAAATTAAAATCAGTGAAATAATTAATTAGATAGGGATGTGCATTGTGGTCATTTTTAAACAATATATCTGCTTGCTTTTAAAAAAAAAACATCTGCCTCATGAGGAAATACAAGGCTAAGAGGTTTGGCTTTGGATGCAAGAAGGGCAGCAAATGAAACATAGCCATGATTGCCATAGTTTTGCTCCATTTAGGAGTCTTTAAAGCTATGGTATGCAATATCCATATCTAGTTGTTTTTTAAATGAATCGTCAAAATATTAAAGGTAAGTAATGTAATGTTAATTAAAATATTAAAAAATATATTTTATTGTTGATAAAAAAGTTTTCATAATCAATCATTAATGACTATATTTTGTTCTTTTAACGTCATTCTACTGTAGATAACAACCATGTGTTAATCTGCATGAAACGTGGTCAACCATATCCATTTAAAGGCTTTTCACAAAGTGTCTTGTCACTCCCATCAAACATACCACACTCTCACTTAGGAACTGACAAGATATGCAAACATATCTTTAAGCAATGGCAAGTGTGCCATCTTCTAAGCAAGTTCAAACACGACAAACATTTTAAAATTGGTAATGACACTGCATCTGCAATTGTATTTCTGCCAAATGATTAATCGTGATTAATTGCTTCCTAAATAAAAGTTGTGTACTGTGTATATTTATTATGTATATATAAATACACTCAAAATCAGTATATATTTGCAAAATGTTTATATCCATATAATTTATATATAAATATATATAATATATAAACATAATATATGGAAATAAAGATTCAAATAAGAAATAAAGTCACAGTATCACACATACTCCTGCAACTGCTAGAAAAGAAGTCACAAAAAACTCTGAGAACTATTAACCTTCTAACAGCTGGACTCTTGTGATCATGTAGAATCCTCTAGACAACTGTCCGTACCAAATGTGCCAGCAAGAACTTTCCCACAATGCTCAAGCAGAAGGTTGTAAATATGTTTGCATTAGTGAGCATGTCCAATGCATCACTATGTGCATGCAAAGTAAGGTTAAACTGCACATGCACAACATGTTTGCAAATAATGTAGGGAAAAATATTTCACAATGAACAAGACCCACGACAAGTGACAAACAACATGTGTTTATCAGTTGAGAACATGTGAACAAGTTTTGCAATGGAGAAAATACAACTGCTAAATAAAATCTTAAAAATAGTGGGCATGTCAGTCCTAAATTTAGTACTCCTACATTCTTGCTCTAAGAGTATTTCACAAAGTGTTGTAGTGCTTAAAACTAGCTCCTAAATCTGTGAGTTAGTAAGCATGCTGACATCATCCATAGAAATAAGGTCAACCCCACCATTACTCTTAGTTCTAGATTTATTTCTGTTCTTTAGTAAAAATTTGTCTCAGCAGCTTTTTAAGGTTTTAAGAGAAAACTTTTACTGCTATTCAGGAGAGCTCTTAGTGGTAAAACAAAATGTTTTGTGAATACGGTCCGAGTCTATACCTTGTTCTTTGATTAAACAAACTAAATAGTCTTATGTTATGGGTGCGCACACACACACACTAAGCTGAACGGAAAAAAAAATTCTGCAATAAACTAAAAACTGTTAATGTTACCTGTACTTACGCTCACAGGACTTAAGTCAGTTTAGTATGTAGCCCACTATATAGTCCAGTTTTAGTATACAGTGTGGCTTAATGGGTTCTTACTTAAAAAAAGTATTAAAAGAATCATCAAAGCAGTGGAAAGGTTCAGTACTGTTCAGGTTGAATTATTTTCTTACCTTTATTTTAAACTCCAACTGGGAATTAATGGTGTACATCATTTCTGTTCTCTCCATTGTACGGGCACCCTCATTGCATTTTCTCACAAGCTGTGAATACACACATACAGAAATGATTATTAACTCTCTCAGACAACACTAGAAAAACTTACAGCGGTAATTCTTAGCATTTCTTACCTTGCTGACAACATGAAGAGCTTTTTTACATAACTCATGAGAGGCTGAATCTTTGGGCGTCTTCTGACATATGGTCTACAAAACAAAAACATTTTGAATGCAAAATGATCTTTGAACTGTTGGTGCTTGAGTACATAGTTTAATATGTTCTATATCTAAATTAGACTTGCATCAGAACTTGTTTCCTGTTTGTGCGAAAGTTTTTGGTTTATTGTTCCTAAAGCTTTTCACACAGTTTATCTATGGAGGGCTCTCAAAATTTTCACACGCTTGTCTGATATTTTTTATGTGGAGTTTCACTTGTTTCTGAGCGGCGGGAAGAAAGAAAGAAAGAAAGAAAGAAAGAAAGAAAGAAAGAAAGAAAGTAAGACAACCAACCCTAGCATTATCATGCTCAGAGTCAGGCAGTCAAGCTGTCCTAAACTAGGAAACCCACTGACAAGCTCAGGGGACCCACAAAGCGACAAAGAGATGGAAAGATGAGAGGGTGAGAAAGCAAGAAAAAGTCTACAGGAAGGAGGGAAGGATGGCAATAAATGAAAACAAGAGTTGTGAGGATAGGGACCATGGTGAAATGTCTAGGTCATTTTTAGTGCAGTTAACTCCCTCACTTCATTTTACACACAATCCTCTTGAGAGGAAACAACACCACACTTTTTAAACCATGCCTGAAAAAGAGTAAAGGGCCTTATACCAATACCTTATACCTTTATTTATGCTGAACTACTGTAGAAAACTCTCAAACAATAATAAATTAATACATTTAAACAGAATTGTTACTATTAAAACAGAATAAAAACTGAAAGCTAAAACCTGAACGAAAATGAAAGGACAGAAGAAAGTGCAAATTTAAGAGCAAAGTATGAATAGAAAAGAAAGAAAAACAAATAGCAGCATATTTTAATTGGCATGTGTTACGTAACAGTGAACATCCTGCAGGTCAAATTAAACCACATAATCAAAGCACAAGATGCATGTCGGAAGACTGAAAATGCAGTTACAAGAGAGACAGATGTTTATGTCAGTGTTAGAGATGTTAGCAGAGCTTAGGATGGGTCTAAAGGGGGTGTCGAGGGATAATGTCACTCACATCCATCAACAGGGGAAGCCGTGTGACTCTCTGCATAGGAAGTATGAGGAAGGAGATCATTGGAAGGTTTCTGCAGTCTGGGTGGGTCTCGATCCTTGTCAGTACCTCCTTAAAGGAGGGGCTTTTATTTCTGAAGGGATAAATGGACTGTTAAACTAGTGACTGACTGCAGTATGTTATCCCTATGATATATATTTCAAAAAAAATTATGCAACAAATTATGCAACCTAATTTCTAGTAATTGACACTTTTCTTCTTATATCTTGCAGTTTGACTGAAAAAGTGATTGTATAGCTCATATCTCTGAATACTATATATTCTCAAGTTTAAGTTATTTCATAACTACCTCTTCCCTTTTTACTTTTACTCTGAGGCAGAAAATACCTTTCCCAGAAATCTGATCTCTGTGTAGAAAAATCTTAATATCTTCAGAACTAAATGATAAAAGCCAGACATGGCTTGTAGTTGAAGCTGTGACAGTCTGTGTGTGTATGTGTGCTGTACTCACAGCAGCCTTTGCAAGGTTCTCTGCTGGTACACTTCATTTGAGCAGTATGTCACATAGGGGTCAAAGTTTGACTGAGCGTGCCTTAAAACAATGTCACTTATGTCACTGATTACAATGCTCTGCTGGTGCCGATCCTCAAGTTCCTTAAAAAACCTGGAAGGAGAAAGGGGAGGTAAATAATTTCATGAAAGCAATAACATGTATGACATGTTTTACATAGCATTAACAAGAGTCAAAACTGATGCAAGGAGCACCCTGTTTTAGTCATTACACCTGCACAAACACGCACACACATACACAAATGTAACACAAAGCCAGGAAGGTGTTCTGACATGTCTTTTCCCAGGCCTATGATCACATCAGAGCACAGGATGTCCCAAAGCCCCTCAAATGACCAAGCAGGGATGGCAGCATGAAAATCACTCACACATGCTCTTCCTGTGAGGGACACACTTCATGACTTCTTTTGCTGGGTATTCATGATTTTCCAGTAATCCAGAGGATGCAGCTCAGAGCCATCTGTGCTGGAACCCAGCATGACCTCTGGTTCACAATCTCACAATAGACCAGAGAAAGACACAACCTGAATGCTAAATCTGGAAGTGATGTCAATCAGGTTGTTATCACAAGAACCGTGACCCCAGGACCTTCCCACAGGTGTTTGGAGCTCTATCGGCTTTACAGGAACAAGTGTTCAGATGCAGTCCAAATAAAGAGGAATTTAAAATATATATTTTTTTTAATTATTTTCACATGTGCTCAGGATGTGCTAGCGATTTGAGTCAGCAGTGTGGCTCATTCTTAAAGCAAAGTTTTGCTTTAATGATGATTAGATTAATCGTTTTGGATCATTGCATTTAAACTGTAGAATGCACATACAGAATGACACATTCGGAGTGACACATTCTGATATCTACATAGGTTAGGTAAGGGCAAAAAAAGTTTTACATGTGCATTTACAACCCTAGGATTTGTCTCTAGAATGAAATTGTTATTAATTTATTTGGAAGGGCTGGAATAATAATATTGAACTCTGCTCTGATTGGTTTCACAGTGTAGCTCATTTACCACAAACAGCAGGATGGAAACATAATATAAGAAAATACATATTTCAATATTTTGTCTCGCAGTGACATCGTTGGATTATTATACTGTTTATAAATTGCTGGCATCAGGTAGCCGCTATTATTAGGCAGGGCATTGAAAAAGCTTTTGAATGCATGATCACTTTTTACACTTTTGAGATTTGCAATTACACATGTTCTGTGTAAAATACAGCGGCAGTTCTTACCACTGACAAGAATCTGATCTTGTAAATTTGTGGTGCTCAGGATCTTTAAATCTCTTGCCATCATTTTAAGCCATCTCTCTCTATTCGGTTTATGTGGTAAGTCAGTGAAATTTAGCTACCACTAGCAAGAAGCTAACCATGCCCCTTAAGTGGCTCACGTGATTTTATTAGAATTTGCTTTCTGTGCTATTCAGAATAGAGACACTTCACATTCCTTGCACAGCCTGGAACAATCATTAACATTTATTTCCATGATCTGCCATTTTCGCTATTGTCCTTGCTTGTTTCTTTACAATACCGACACAACTTCTGATGGTTCAGCTGTGCAAATCCGGCTAGCCTTGAACAGGTATATGTAAATGCATATACATATTAGCTATCCTGACTGTAACGTCACAGTCAATGTTATTGTTATGAAGCTGACAGACACAGATGTGGAAATGAGGGATGAATTTTGTATTGTGATGATAACTGAAGACAGGAGGTGAAGGGGTTGATCTGCTCCACGATGGTGAAGGGACCAACAAACCTGGGACTAATTTTCTTACAGGGCAGGCACAGGTGAATGTCCCAGGTTGATAGCCAAACCCTTTAGCCAACTTGATATTGAGGATCCTCTGATCTGCATCAGTCAGCTGTGGTCTTCTGTCTGCGCACTGCCCGTAGGTGATGAGACGCTCTCACTCTCCCAGTCACACCTAGGAGTTCAAAAAAGGATTTCCAAACCTGTGAGATAAACTGTGGCCCTGAGTTTCAGGAAGTCCATATGGTTGAAACATATGATCAAAGAGGGGGGCTGCAGTTTCGAAGGCTGTGGGTAAGCCTATGAGGGGTAACAATTGACAGAATTTTGAGAAATGGTCGATTACGACCAATATGCAGTTGGGCAGATCAGTGATAAAGTCGACCCCTAGGTGTGACCAGGTGCAGTTAGGTATGGGAAGCGGAAGAAGTTTACCAGAAGGCAGATGTCAAGGGCTCTTCGAGTTTGTGCATTCCCGACACCGTCTCAGGGTAGTCCGGCGGAGGTTCGGGGCCTGGCTCTGAGACCACTGGAGGGTTTACCCACTGGATCGCATTGACAAAAAGGTTCTCAGGAATAACTGGTTCAGAGCTTTCTTGATCCTTATCCTTAGTGTGAAGTCATGAGAGAGCATCTGCTCTTACATTTTTGGAACCAGGACGACATGAGATGGTGAAGTGAAATCTGTTAAACAATAATGCCCATCGAGCTTGTTGAGGATTCAAACTTTTAGCTAGTTTGTTTGTTTTGCAATCCATCACATAATACAATCCACACGCATACTTACATAAATGTACACATATGCAGCAGGGTATTTCAGGGATGCTTTGCACACATGCTTTGGTGCAGTATCAAGGCAACTGTGCATTTTTATCTGTATGTCTGTCATTTATAGCAGGCCCAGTATCTGTTCAAAGCAGACTCATTTGCCTTTTTTATGCAGGGCTTGTGGCAGACAAGAAAGAAAGTTCTATTTTGTGTACTATACATATTTAACCAGACTGAGAGACACTTTAATGAAATCTATATCACATCAACTAATTTCTTAAAATGAACCAACACTTGGATGTCCTTGTTTTCAGGTTTCCACCAATGTTTGTTTGTAATTACGTTTCTGTATTTGAAACTCTACTTGATGGTGCTTATTATGCCAGTAAAAGAGGTACCTGTAACTGTGTGTCTCTCTAACTTAAACTTAATCAATATTACACCTCTGAATGGAAGAGGCTTAGGATGCAAGCATCAGATTTTTGCAGTGTGCACATGTCAGTTCCTGAGAAGCACAGCTTGAGTTACATGAGTTTTTATGCTTTAATGTGAAACATCCTGTCAAACCAGTCCCTCAGAAGAAAACACTGACTAGAAAACATTCAGGCGAGGAATTGCAGTTATGTCTCAGAAATGGTAGGTAATTGTATTTTACAGCTTTCAAGCCAGATGTATGTAGAGACAAATTCATGTAGTGAGCAAAACTGAGTAACCCAAGTAGGGATGCACTAAATGTTCGGCTGAATAACTAAAAAAGACAGAATAAATTACACAGAACAATGACGTGATGTGATCAAATGCAGGTGTGCGCTAATGCAGCAAACATGCCAGCACTATAAAGGCATTTAGAAAGATCCTAAAATCATTTTAAGCACAGACAATGAGAGACTGTTCAGCGCTGCATCTCTCTGATGTAAAGAGAAGGGGTAATTTTTGCTGGTTACTGTATGATGATTGAATTTGCAAAATAGCCTCAAACTACAGTATTAGTAAATAAACTGCAGACTATTACGTTTTCTAAAAAGCGCACAAATTGCCTGTAACCTATTCAAACAGCACATGCATGAGCTTGCAGTGTATCTACTTGTTAGCCAGGGTTCAAAGTCCAAATCTGCACTGAAACAGTCTTGTCTTCTGATCAGTAAAATTTTCATCCTTTTTTTTTTTTTTTTTTATAAAATAAGAAAAGTAGACAATGATGATAATAATTACAACGACTGAGTTAATACATTTATTAAACCACTTACACATAGTGTTAAAATTGGGATCTGTAATATTTTGTAATGTTTTAAAATAAGGCTGCACGATTTGGGTAAATGCTGCACTGAGATTATTAAGGTCAAAATTGCAATTTGCGATTGCGATACAATAAACAAGTGGTTTGACTCAGCTTGCTTTTTATCAAGGAAAATGCACACACAGATTACTAATAATGCTGTAATATGTATTTATCAACTGAGATATACAGTGCAATCTAGCAACTAAAAATTAACAATGTTTTCAAATTAAAACTAAATTGGACAAAATTAAATAACAGTAACATCTTTACATTGCTCAATTAAATTACATTAAATTAACTTTAAAATAAAATTAAACAGTCAAAAGTACAGATAAATAAAACAAATACCCATTTTTATATTTTTGCATGTTGTCCCAAGACATTTAAGCAGGATAACATATACTTAGTATATTTCTTTTGGTATCTCTTGTCCAGTGTACCAATAATTTTCTCAAATCCCTCTTTGCTAAAAGTGCATTCACATCTGAAGTGACTTGGGCGAATATATCTCGTATGGATGGCACCTTTTATTAAAAAAAAAGGAACACGGTCGGTTCGCTTGTCCCAGTTCGGTGCATGCATGCGTCACACAGTTTGACGGTTCATGACATGCGCAATGTAGCCTCGTGCCCTGTATGTGACATCAGTGTGTTTCCCTTTCGCCCGAAAGAATTGAGGTGTCTACGGTGTGGAGTGAGTGCTAAAGGTCATGTACGTGTAGAAATGTCAAATGGGAGAGAAAAGGAAGGCTGCCCAGCTAGGGTTGGGTCGGCAGGCGATGGCATCATCCATAGATATCACGATGCTGAGCCGGCATCGCGATCCTCCGCCTCCGCAGAGGCAGCAGCAACCAGCTCGCGAAAAACTCACTTAATCTATTGCTGCAAATCTTTAATAAACGAGCAAACCACTGATGCAGGTGAGCGCGGTAAATCATTTCCGCGAGAGGAAAACAGATGTACATGCGAAGAAATGGGGACCGTGACCCTAAAACCCGTGATACAAACCGAACCGTGTGTTTTGTGAACCATGTGACCCCTAACCGCCGCTATTCATGTGTAGTTGGACGCTTGGACATTTCGAATTTACGCCGGTTTCACACTGCACACAGTGTTAGGAGAAGAACGCTGGAAAATACGACAGAAAGATGCTTGTCTATAGCCTGCTGCAATACAAGCCGCCAGTATGAAAGCACAATCGGCGCACACTGCTACTGCTCTGCACATGCGCCGCTTCCGCGCTGCTTATGCATGCAGTAAAACCGGCGTGTTTAGTGCCCGCTTAATTCGCATGAATCTACATTTCTCATCCATACTATACTATCCAATGAAAGTTATAGAAGGACAAATGTTCTTACTTTATTGAAGACATTAAGACTTTAAGCAAGGCAGGATGCTCCAGAGGAGTTGTCCCTGCATACCAAGGGCTCTTGTACAATAGTCAGATTACCGACTATTAAAATCTGCACAACACATTTCAAAACTATAAAATGAATTCTGAGAGTACTACACCCTTACTGATAGCTGAAAGCACAACCAAATTAGCTTTATGATAAACATCTGAGCATGTATACAATGTGTACTTTTGCCAAGGTATTCAGCTCAAAACCTACTGTATTTTAGTTAGACTAAGAATCTCACAACCCCTCTCTCAAACACAACACAAGTTAAATAAGCTTAAACAGTATGTTTTAAATGCAATTATACCACAAGTTCATTATGTTTTACTGCAGCAGTACTCACTGCCAGATGTCTTTAAATGTGTAAGTGTCCACACAAATGAGCTTGACCCACTTTCATAGTCCTGTTTATTGAGTCGCTAAAAGCTCAACCTTATGTCACTCCTCCACTGAGTACAGCTAGTGAATATTTAATCCATCTATGTGAACACTGGGTGGTTATTGCTGTCATTCCAGCCTGTTGGACTTTGATTTCAGGGATTGGGTGTGCACTGGCCACAGCTGGGAACAGGTCTAAGGGATATTTGTGAAGACGAATCAACATCAGAGTTATGGAAGAAGATATCTATCTAACACACATCTGTTCAAAAAGAGAGTAGCATGACGTAACTCTCATAAGGAATGTGGAACAGCAATACTCAGCCCATATGAATTGCGTGCTAAACAACAGGCAAAGAAAATTTATCACCTAACAATCATTAAATCTTTATCAATCCAAAATTCTCACTATTTTTCCCCATTCTATATGAAAACAGAACTTTTTTTTTTACAGTATTAGTGTGGGTGAGTGTGTGTTCTCACGAATGACACTCTCCAGCTGGACCATTCCTTGCAGATGGAGAGCACACTAAACCCAGTAAATGAAACCATTACTTGTAATACTGCTCTGTGCTTCTTGCCAGAGGTCAGTGGGGGTAGATTCTGTCTGCAGGGCATTAAAGCTCAACAGAACATTTGTTCATGAGTGTGAGCACCATGGAACATCAGGGTCATACGAGTATCGGAATGTGACACGCATAACACTGATGGGAAGTACATATGCACTCAAACATAATACACAGGCAAACACAAGATTTGTCATTTTATTCCTTTTCTTTCTCGCTGACTGGATCCTGCTGGAAGTGCTGAGACAATGTCTACATAAGAAAACAACGGTCCAGAAGAAAAAAAGACAAAGGTCAGCTTAATGTTCCCATAATTTCAAAACTTCTACTGGTCACTGCCTGTGTTTCTTTCATCAGCACTTTGTTATCACCATATAACCTGAACTTTGATAAGAGCTACTTACTGCTCAATCCAATTAATGTTACATAAAAGTTTAAATACAGTTTGCATTAATCTTCATAGCTCCCAGCTAAGCCAAAAGCACATTAAACCTGCCACCCAAACCAAAATCCAACGTTTTGATAAACGCTCAAAAGCATTTGAGCTATGACGACATTAGGCAGCCGTTAGGCTGTCTTTAAACTAAACATGGTACATATCATCCAATAGAAAATAGCCATGAGCAAGATAATGAAGAGGCTCCCAGGAAATGCATTTAAAGAAAAAACTCTTGGCATAGCAAATAATTGAAAGTGTGATGGTTTCCATTTTCAGATTCCCTCATTACCTGAAGCATCAAGTGGACAGTATGTCTCTCAGATTAATAAGCAGGTTTTGGAAGTTATTAATAAATCATCGCAATAAAACTAGTAACTTAGTTCAGGTTTCTCACATCAAAAATCAAAACCTTTATATATTAAACATGCTCAGGGAATCATTCATTTCTGTCGAGCACTTTAAGAAACACTAGTAAATTATGAGGTAACCTAACATGCCAGGACAAGAATTAATACCTAAGTAAGCAAAATGATCAGCTCATGTCAGTATAAAATGTCAGCAAACTCAGGTTCCCATTATTTACTGAGAAAACTGCAACTGTAACCTTCCAGGGCCCTATAACAGCAGCACCCTATCAGAAAAGTTAAAAGAGATGTCTATCAACAAACCTTACAAATTTATCTCAGGAGAGGTCAGTCAAGAGAGTCTCTTACTTTTTGCTGGCCTCGCAGACATCAACAATGTTGGAGAAGAGGTGGTGATGGTCAGTTTTGTTAATAATTTCGCTGAGTTCATTCGAGTTCTTGAAGAGACGAACGAGGATCTCCAGACTGTGTAAGTAACTGTGCTCTGATGAAATAACTTCAAATATGGCCTGAGGGAAAGAAACATAATTTAGGCACTGCATACAACTTTTTTACAAAATTTTTAATTATCACACATTTCGTGCTCATATTCCTAAGGATCTCTCCTAGCTCCTAGCTCTCCCAGCATACATTTAATAACCTTAAAATCAGAGCTCTCTTCCAGAAAGAGATAACAACACTTCCTTATGTAATGCCATATTGGAATAATATTGTGGAGAATATTCCTTGGGAGAAAGTATGGTCTTTGCCTCATAAGTAAGGAGCCTGGCCAGGAGGCAACCCACAGAGCCCAGTCTCACCACGTACCTCGGACTCCTAATCCAAGCAAAGTAATTCCACAGCAGTGGATTAAGTGGCCCCCAGCCAGCAAGAGGAGCGAGTGGATGCAGATGTGACAATAATGTGTCCAACATCATCCAAGCCCCAGCCAAAGAAGATGTGGACAGCCGACTGACAACAATGACCACCATCATCTTCAGCTATGCTTCAAAAAGATTTGGGCAGGTTAACAAAGGAAAATCAAAACCTACGTCCTACACAATCAACCACAGGGCCATCCGGATACATCATCTGCGTCAGGAGCACTGCACCCTTAAGAAGCAGTACAAGGCTGCTACTGATGAGGAAAACAGAACTGAGAGACATCTTACGTAAGAAATTATTGACTCTTCGAAGAGCAGAGTAGCACCAGAGACGGGGAAAGAGCGGGCTAGGAAGTGAGCAACATTCATTGCCAATCCCTTTGGCTTTACAAAACAACTGCTTGGGGACAAGCATAGTGGCTGGCTGGAGTGCTCCGTAGAGCAAGTAAATCTCTTCCTCGAAGACACTGTAACTACTCCTCTGAGAGATCTGGAACTGGAGCCCAGCAAAGCCCAAGCCTCATGACTGCAGAGTTTAACCTGAAGGAGCCAAGCCTGAAGAAGGTTGAGGAGGTCATCAAGGCGGCCCGATCGGCATCTGCACCGAGTCCCAGAGGAATACCTTATCTTGTCTACAAGCACTGCGCTTTTTTTTCTTCACTAGTAAGCGTGGAAGGGGAGGTGTTTTTAGCATCGTCTCATGAAGACTGACCGAGTTCCTCCTCAAGAACAGCTACATTGATCTGTCAGTGCAGAAAGGAGGGATCTCTGTCACAATTGGCTGCTTGGAAAACACGGGAGTCGTAACACAACTGATCAGAGAGGCCCATGAGAGCAGAGGCAACCTAGCTGTCTTGTGGATGGACCTGGCGAACAACTATGGGTCCATACCACACAAGCTGATAGAGCTTGCTCTGCATGTCCACCATGTTCCCAGGAAAATCAAGGACCTCATTCTGGATTATTAAAATACTGTAACTTCGGGATGAGAGTCACTTCTGGGGCAAAAACATCACACTGGCATTGAATAGGGAAAGGGATAATTACAGGCTGCACCATCTCGGTTGTTCTCTTTTCCCTAGCCATGAATATGATGGTCAAGTCAGCCAAGGTGGGCCCCTGACTAAGTCTGGTGTGCGACAACCCCCCCATCAGAGCCTATATGTATGACCTCACAGTAACAACAACATCGGTACCAGGGTGCAGGTGGATATTACAAGGGCTCGAAAGACTCGAAAGCTGGGCAAGGATGAGTTTTAAGCCCTCCAAATCAAGGTCTATGGTGCTGAAGAAGGGGAAGGTGATCGACAAGTTTAATTTTTCCATCTCAGAAATTGTCATCCCAACCATCACAGAGCAACCCATCAAAAGCTTGGGGAAACTGTTCAACTCCAGCCTGAATGATTCAGCAGCCATCCAGAAGGCCAGTTTAAGAGCTCGGCACCTGGCACACCAAGGTAGACAAGGTTCAAAGCCTGGATCTACCAGCATTCAATACTACCCCGCATTCTGTTGCCCTTGCAGATTTATGCAGTCCCAATGAGATCAGTTGAGACCCTAGAGAGGAGGATCAGCTGCTTTCTTCAAAAGTGGCTGGGCCTTCTTCGCAGCCTCACCAGCGTTGCCCTGTATGGAACAAGTAACATTCTGCAGCTGCCTCTCAGTGTCCTCAAAGAAGAGTTTAGGGAAGCCCTACAGTACAGGGACTCAAAGGACTGCAAGGTGTCAGCAGCTGGTATTGAGGTGAGAAAGGCAGCCCCCAGCACATTGCAACAACTAATCTCCAGCCAGATATAATCATGACCTCTCAGTCTTCAATACAGCTGCTAGTACTGGAGTTGACAGTGCCCTGGGAGGAAAACCTTGAGGAGGCCAACGAGAGAAAGAGGGCTAAGTATTAGGAACTGGTGGAGAAGTGCAGGGAGGGAGGCTGGAGGACCTTCTACAAGCCCATAGAGGTAGGCTGCAGGGGATTTGCAGGAAGACCTCTGTGCAAGGTTCTGAGCCGCCTGGGCGTCATAAGAGCAACAAAGAAGAGGGCCATCAAGTCTGCAAGCGAAGCCGCTGAGAAGGCCACCCGGTGGCTTTGGATGAAAAGGACAGATCCGTGGGCTGCTATTGGGACGCAAGTTGGGGCCTGATCACTCCCGGCTGGGTCGACTGGGTGAGGATGTTTGATGTTGAGACACCTAAAACACCCGATGACCTCAGAAAAAACATCACTGATGATGTGTCCCAGTGCATCAATGAGATGTTTCTTAAATAGTTAAGTGTATTTGTACTGTTTCATTGTGTCGAAGAGATAAAAAAGGATCTCTCCTAGCTGGCAAAAAGCAGGATAATATCAGATGACAGCTAAAATGAAAGTGAGAGGAACGATCAAATCAGTATCCCAGTATCTTTTACATATCTGGAACTTCTTTTCATAAGCTTGCCTTAAGCTTGAGGAAATGCTCAATATACATACAGGATATTAAAACAAACATGTATTTGCCAAAAATACAGTAAAAACAATTACAATTCAAGATACAGCAAACAAACACTGAAATTCAAGATAACCGTATAATTGGTATGGTCCATGTAATATAATTTAATATATTTTAAAATGTAATTAATTCAAGTAAATAATATTCTAATAAAAATTTTGAAGAATAACATTTAACCAGCATAAACAACAATTACAATGTTCTTTATGTCACTTTCATTTCATTTAATGTGTCCTTGATTAATGAAAAGCATCAATTTCTTATAAATGAAAACCTTACCTCTTGTCTTTTTCGTTCTTCTTGACTTAACTTCTCAAACTTTCCACTTTTTTTAACCTGGAATATAGAATTGAGTATAAGCACTAAGTAAATTAAAAAAATTAAACAAAATAAACAAGTAAGGTTGTTAATAATCAGTGCAGGTAATCTATTTACAACACAGACACAAGCATGATTAAGATGACATGATTTTTGGGCATTAAATGATGCAAATACCTGTAAATTACAGCAAACCTTAATAAATTACCTTAAATAATTTGTTAAAATAGTCCCTTTCTGTAAAATTTGTCCCTGAAAGTCCTACTTGCATGTCTTAAGCAAATCCTGACAATAGTAGTTTAACATCAACAGAGGCTTTGTGTTGGGCCGAACTGATAGTAAATCTGGTCCTAAGCATGAGAGTTGAAGTTAATCTTCTTCCAACCGCTAGGACAGACTACTTTTATAACAACTGCACATAATGTTTCAGACTGAAAACAGCATTTAATTACAGGTGTGTTTAAATCTGCTGATATCACAACTATACTCAGATAACATAGCAACAGCATCAAATATGGTCCAAAACACTGGAAACTTTTGTCTCCAGTGACAATATGTTATTAAATAAATATATCAAACTTAAACCTGAGTTTACCCTTCAGAAATTTTAAATATCCAACAACAGCTTTAAATGCTTTGTAACTTAGTGCAGAGAGAGTATGTATGTAAAACATGCTTTTGAGCTTTAGGGAGAAAAAGCACCTCTCAAGCAATTAGACCATTTATGAAGCAAATAATTATTGATACAATTTATAAAGCAATGGTGAAGTATAGCGTGGGAATATTATGTCTTCATCATATCCATTGAGCTTTAGTAACTGTCGATTTGGAAAGTCTGGACAAAAATATTTCAAACCAAGAAAACACTGAGCATGTAAAATCATTGTTAATATTAAACAGGAATTCCCAAAAATTTTTGTCAGCCAAACCTCCTAAAATAAAATGTTTAAGTGAAATATCTCTGAGGAAGTTAATATTTCACATGTTTTATCATTACATTCCGAATATTTACAGTTATGTTGGTTATGTTGGTTAATGGATAAATTGACATGCATGTAAACAAATAAAATATTTAATGTGTTCAAATAATTTTTATCTTCCAGTTTTATGACTTTCCAATTTATTTATTAGCTTTTTGATATATATATATATATATATAATATATATAATATGGTATGTTTAATGGTAAGGTTAAAACAAATATAAGAAATTTAAACTAAAAGTAATCTAAAAACAGTGTCCTGAGTCTTGCTCGAGGACATTGTCTATTACAGTTAAACGAGTTGACCTTATTGCTTATCCTCCTGCAATACTACAAACACCCCAGGAACGTTCTGATAATTTTTATCAGGTCAGAAAAACAAGGTAATAAAACAATAGTAGTGCAATATATTTGGGACTAATATTGACCCTCGTATCACACATTCTCTCTCAGCTGCTATCATTTGGGGAAAAAATTCATATATATATATATATATATATAAATCTATAAATAGTAATCAACATTTGATGTGAATCAGAACGTTTCATTAAATTTTCCTAAAACTAAGACAATACCCATGTCTTACGACAGCTTTGATAATCTTTTTGTATCCACTTCAAATGTTGAGAACTGTATATATTCTCTGCCACAAAAACATGAATGACAAATGGTTAACTGTGACAGTGAAAGACAGAACTAGGAGTGTGATATGTCTGATAACAACTCCACCCAGACTTCTCTCATCCAGGTTCCTGTAAAAAGCCAACAGGGGTACTAATAAGCAAATGAGGTGATGTACTCTAATATGATCTAAGAATATAATTACCTCAAGGAGTAAACACCTCTCTGAATTGCTGTAAGGAATTGAAAGATTTCTAAGAAACCATGGAAAACCGAAATTAAAAGCAGCAGATGACTAAAGTTTTACCAGCAGTTTTTCAGGGAATAGTAGAAAGCTGCAGACAAGTCAGACAAGTTACATTTCTGATAAAATGCTATAGTTATTGTAAAAGCATGTGCATTACAAAGGAATCCAGCCAAGTCAACAAGTTTTTTTTTTTACACAATTCAATTTACACAATGTGCTATTTCACAATCCCAAGCCACCAAAATTCTTTAAACACTCAAAGCATTCTGCTCAAACTATGTATTTATTCTCTAACTTCACATCGTCAAATGGCTAAAACTCTCTCTAGAGACATTATAATTGACTCTGGTATGTCAACATTTTAAAAGCAACAAGATTTTTTACATTTTCTGAAGAACACAATAGTGGAGGATATCTTTGCAATATTCTTGTCCCTGTAAATTGTAGATTTTAAAGATTAAAGAAGAAAGAAGATTTTAAAGAAGTTAACTAAGTTTAGTTAATTCATAACTAGACCTAAAATATGAGTTTTAATTATTAGAACTAAAACAACTTTATAAATGATGACCTTGAAATAATTTTTAAAAAATATTTAGCTTTAAGGCATTTTTTTTCTTAAAGTATTAATTGTTTATTTAAGTTTACGTTTTTTTTTTTTATTAATTAGCTTTTTATTAATAGCTTTTTAAAAATTTGAAATTGTAATAAATTCAAATTTATAATTTGTAAGTAATCTACCCAGCACTGCTCATACCATAGAAGGTTGAGTAAACACATTTGAGCTTTCATTTATGATATTATGATACTAATATAATATGATAATACTTATGATAATAGTAAATATCAGTAATAGGAACAATAATAGTAATAATACCAATAATGTGAACTAAAATGTTATTCATGCTCATATGTCAGGGTACACCCAGGGTAACCTTTGCATTTTAAACATAAAATTCTTAAAAACAGGGTGACACCTAATCTTAAAATATCTCTATTTGTGATTCACATATATCCTATGGGTCTGGAATGAAATAAGAGGGAGAAAATGATGTGTGCCTAAATTTATTAAAGTTTCTTTAAACTCCAACAGACCTAAAAATTGCAATAAAATCACATAATAGCTTAAATGTTTAATGTTTATTTAAAGAATAACTGATGACTTACTCCACTTACACTATGGTTACCATTTCTCAAGACATCGATCAGATTATATATTTCAAGGCATTTGTCTGTTTTTTCTACTTAAACTGCTATTGTGAGTAGAATTCTTCTACATGTCATCCACCGCCTCACTAAAAAGTTTTCGATATAGCGTAGCTTGTCAGTGAACTGTGTGTATTAAATGTCACTTCGCCTGAAAACATGTGATGGAGATTTACTACTCAGAACTATCACAGAACCGTCTTTACTTGTGAGATGCGCATAATAATCGCATTCAATTATTTGCGCAGCGCTGTTTAACAGATGGTACATTTGCATTACCATACTTCTAAAAGTGCATATCCTCCTGCCACACAAACCCTTCAGCCTGCTACACTTTCTTTTCTTCCTTTAGTACACTTTGTCCTCTTTTTTATGTGTCTCCACAATATTTTTTATATAGTATAGGTTGTTTGTTTAATTGTTATTTGATTGTTTTCCATTTTTCATCTTTACTTCTTTCTGTCATCCGTATTTCTTTTTCCCTCTTTCTGCTGGTTGTTCTTGGTTCATGGTAATCTTTAGTGATCCAGTTTGCTTCTCTCTCAATCTAAGCTGCATTAGAACATTCTCAATATAGCATACCAGGTTATTAGTAAACAAACGTACTGGGGAACTCAAGGTTTAAGTGGAAAATACCATTAAAACTATCTAGAATTTATAACATAATTTCATTACTGGAGTTATTATACTGTTTCATCCATCCAGATTTTTCCATAGGGAAGAATTCTCCAGTATTTGCCAAGGAACTGGCACACTGCCTGACCATTTCCCAAAAGATGAGCTTATCCTAGCCCACTCTCTTTCCCTCCCACATTTGGATAAAAACCACCTGCTTTCTTTCTTTCATTCTTTGTGAAGCAAATCTGGGGCTGGGAAACCCAGCAAAACAGAGTTGGATGACATTCTTTACCATGTCAACATTCCTGAACCCTGATAAAGTTTGCTGAAATTCAAAAAACACTGTGTATTTCAACTCAAAAAAGGTGTGCCTCATGTGCCTGTATAGTTCCTCACCACACTTAGTTGACTCCAGGAAGTACGGATGGGTTTGTACTGGACCACAATGCATTTATCTGGCTGAGGTTGTTTGGGTTCAGTGTCCTCATCAGAATCATTGTGAAGGGCTTTCTCTTGATAATTCTGATACAGAACTTCTTCTTATAAAAAACAGAGAAGCAAGAGAAACTGTGACTATGAAATATCAATGGAAACGGTCACCTTACATGACCATCTGAACTATAACCTTTTTGGAAGATGTTCACATACAGGGGGTACAAAAAGTATTCAGACCCCCTTAAAAAAATTTTTTTTGTTATATTATATATTTATTATACTTTTTATATTAAATACATCTTTTCCTCATTAATATACACAGAGCACCCCATATTTACAACACAGAATTGGAACTCCCTGAAGAGCTCAAAGACAGAATTGTGGCAAGGCACAAATCTGGATGATTTTATTTGTGATGTATCCTACTTTTATTAGGCGGTGTACAGCACTTTGGCTAACCTCTTAAGTGCTCTATAAATAAAGTTGGATTGGATTGGATTGGATTGGAAGTGCTCAGGCCCTCTGACTGGGCCGAAGGTGTACCTTTCAACAAGACATTGACCCTAAGCACACAGCTAAAATAATGAAGGAGTGGCTTTACAATGGCCCAGCCAGAGCCCTGACTTACAACCAGTTGGGCATCTCTAGAGAGACCTAAAAATGGCTGTCCACCAACGTTTACCATCCAACCTGAAAGAACTAAAGAGGATCTCCTAGGAGGAATGGCAGAGGATCCCCAAAACCAGGTTTGAACAACTTCTTACCCAAAAAGACTGGCTGTATTAGATCAAAAGGGTGCCTCTACTAAATACTGAGCAAAGGGTCTGAATACTTAGGACCATGTGATATCTAAGTTTTTCTTTTTCAATCTGCAAAAATGTCAAAAAAATTGTTTTGGTCAATTATTTTTCTGTGCTGTGTGTAATTGACCAAAACAATTTTTTGAGGGAAAAAAATTTGCCTAAATTATTTTAGCAAATGGCTGCAATATAACAAAGAATAGAAAATGTAAGGGGGTTTGAATACTTTCCATACCCACTGTAAGTCTCTGTGTAGTGTGCTTTGTGTAACACACAGAAAGGTCTGGAGGATGATCAATACTTACCCTCACTGTCAAATGTTCGTTGAGTCGGAAGGCCTTTCTTCGTCTCCACATTCTGCAGGAAGCACAGGTGATTAATTAGTTGGGACTGACAAATGGGATTTTCTAGAAAACAGTGGTCCTTAAAACATACTTTATAAAAAAAGAATAAGAAAAAATGAATTATTATAAATAGTACTGCACGATTAATCATATAGTAATTGCAATCGCAATGTCAGCCTACGCGATTACATAACAGCAAATGTTGCGATTATATTAAACAAACAAATGCATTTGTGGATGCAACAAGACATGATTCTTGCGTTCACACCAGACGCGAATAAAGCGTTAAAGCACGAGTGATTTATATGTTAAGTCAATTCAAAGGCAATTAGACATCCTGCAGCGTGCAAATGAAGTGGCGCAGAGCAGGAGCAGCGCGCGCGATTGTGCTTTCATACTGGCAGCGTTTGTCGCGCACAGCTTGTACTCCAGCAGGCTATAGACAAGCATCATTCTGTCATATTTTCCAGCGTTCTTCTCTGAATACTTAATTTTCAGACTGTCTAGATTATAATTTACACAATACACTTCAGCAAATTTTTCAATATGTGTATATGAAAAAATAGCAGAGCGGAAAAAATATGTCTGACCCTTCTCACATTTTGTATAAGAAATATAAAATTTTGCCAGTCAACAGAAGGCTTGCATGCAGATGCTAAGATGTTAAGGTTTGAGATCCAAGACAAATTTTGGAAAGAATTCCAACAATAAAGTGTATTTGGATTGAATAATTGAATTCAAAAACTAATCTTAAAGCTAACAAATGCTTCTAGTTTTATGCATTTAATAGACATTTGAGGTTTGGGCAAAAACTTGTGTAAATTATGTGTTTTTGTGCATTTTATTTTTAGCAAAAAGGGATTTGAGAAAATGATTGGCACACTGGACAAGAGATACCAAAAGAAATATACGAAATACACAAAATAAATATAAGAAATAAAGTATAGCTATGTTACATCCTGCTAAAATGTTTTGGGACAACACGTAAAAATATAAAAATGGGTAATTGTTTTATTTGTCTGTAATTTTAGCTTTTTAATTTTATTTTAATTTTGTACAATTTAGTTTTAATTTGAAAATATTGTTAATTTATAGTTGTTGCTAGATTGCACTGTATACTGTATTTCAGTTGAGAAATACAGATTTCAGCATTATTATTCATCAGTGTGTCCATTTTCCTTCAAAAGAAGCAAGTTGAGTCATATAACTTTGTTTGGTCGTGTTTCTCGACCTTGATTCTGCTTAATGCCCATTTGCTCTGTTTTCCAGTATTTTTGACCCTGAATAAAACTTGCGAATGGATCCACACGTCCCTGCCTCCATTGTTACACATGCATTTTAATGCAACTGTAAAAATCACACAAGTCCTGATTATAAACACAAAAAAAACACTGATGTAGTATATTCCAGGATTAAAGTATCTCTATTATGTCTTTTCAAATATGATCTTTCATGCAGTGTGTCATGTAGCTATGTGAACATAAACTATCTGCAAAGTTGTGACGCCGACAGTGCACGATAAATAAAGTTATTGTCTATTAAAAAAAAGAGTCGACTCATATTCGCCTAAACTAATGGTCAGCAATTTGAATCTTTTTCTGTTACGGATCCAAGCCACTAAGTAACTTATTTGCATAATGTCCGCCCACATTCTACGTCGCGAACAACTTGCCCGCCCACAAATGGTACAATTTCCACGTGGATTGCATCGTGTCAAGAAGACGCTGTATGCTGTGAGAGTAAATTTCTTTTATATGCCCTTCTGAAAGATGAATCTACAAAGAATGAGCGGTTAACATTTTTTTTTTTAACAACACCTCAATCTCTTATTATGTTCGCTTCATTTTACTGATGACTGCTTTTCCAACCTTGGAGTACAACGTGATATTCACCAAATGCTTGGTTTTAAAAGATGAATCAGTGCCCAGTTTACATGGACCGGCTTGCTCCTCTGAACTTCTACCTGTAAATATGATTAATAATTGATGATGGTATTTTCTAGCGATTGTTCAAAACACGTATTTGTGTACGTTATGTCGTGTAACAACCCTGCACAAGTCTTGGTAACCAGCTAACTTGTGCTTCTGTAGTTCTGTTGTTCAGCAGTGCGCCTTATGTAGTCTAAACATTGTGATTGATGCAGCTTGACTGTCTGTCTGTCTCATTGGTTTAAGTAATTAAGTTAAACGATGTTTAATGCAGTGTTGTTAAAAGCGCTATATAAATAAAAGTGACTTGACTTGACTTGACAGTGTTATCCATTATACAATGCTGAAGATCACAACGTAGAGGTGTGCACTTTGCCTGTTTCGCTTACAAAAGCAAATTGCAAGCACTTTCCACGGTAACTACAGTAGTTGACATATTCTCTCAG
Source organism: Enteromius viviparus (assembly GCA_032353835.1). Taxonomy (NCBI): domain Eukaryota; kingdom Metazoa; phylum Chordata; class Actinopteri; order Cypriniformes; family Cyprinidae; genus Enteromius; species Enteromius viviparus. The sequence goes on from JAUCNO010000318.1 coordinate 11,876,579, forward strand.
AAAGCACCTCTAGTAATGCCAGAAAGTATAGTTTTGGTGCAAGCTCTGTGGACTGCTGTAGCAGTAGACCAATCATAAAGGACTGCGCCATCTGACCAATCACAGCAGTGAGGGCTCACAGAAAGGTAGGGTTTAGACAGACTGAGTCTTCAAACCACTTCACACAAGTTGTTTACGAATCATTTAGAAACAGGGTAAAATTAAATCTATTTTTAGAGAAAACTAAAATGTTTTTGACCTTGCATATATGTAAACCTGTTTTAAGAGACTCATAAAGCAATATTAGTAACCTTTAAAATGGCATAATAGAGGCACTTTAAGCTACTATGGCTAAAAGCTAAGCAACTTTCATGGTGCCTAAACCCCAGAACTGTATGGATTATGGATCTATTAAACTGCTCTAAAAAATTTGATAAAGTGCTACTATGTTCCCAGTGTCCTGTGTTCTTCAGATTTATTTGGCAAACAAGGAATACATTATTAGATCAAATTAATGCTAATCTTAATGCTAATCTTAAAAAAAAAAACAGACCATTGATCTAAGGAACTTGTAACTTTTTTTCACATGTTCATTAATAAGCCAACTAACATAGGACTAACATAGGAATTTTCACTATAATTTGTTTTTACAAAATCGCACAATACTATAGTCTGTTGTCTCAAGTTTAACCACTACAGAGACATCATAGCCATTAGCCAGTGGCAGGTAAAGATAAAATAACTCTGCATTTAGTGTTCAACTCACTTTGCTCTTGGATGGACTCACACAAGACAGTCTCTCCTCAGTGACTCCTTTCAGCACAGGCTGAGACAATCGTTTGGTCTTTGAGTCTAAAGATGGCACATCTATTTCTACGCCACTGACCATTGCTCGGCGATATGATTTGGAGCGTTGGCCTCTTGTCAGAAGTCCTGAATTTTCATCTCCCTCCGGCTCATCCTCTTTACTGGTGTAGAAAGAAGACCCAGTCTCAAACATGCTGCGTGGTCGGAAGGCACTTTTACCATTGTCCAAAAACTTCTGAGAGGGCTTGCTGAGGCGTGTGTCAGAGACCAGACCCCTGGGTATAATCTGCTGGGTACCAATCTTCTGCGCTGCGGGACTATGGGTGCTTAGTATGACTTGGGAAGATGGCTGCTTGCCATCTAAACCCTGAGGTGACTCTGAACTCTGCCTTTGCAACAAGATGCCCACTGACCTCTCAGCAGGGGATGGTGTGCGGGGTGTGGGGGGGTCTGAGGGGAGGCTAAGGTTGGAAGAGATGGAAGGGATGCTGGAGGTGGAACTGTAAGACGGTGAGCTGCAAAGGTCGGTGGGAGACCCATGGCCATCATGTGACTGGAGTGGAGGTGGAAATGTTAAGTTCTGGGGTGATACAGTATGCTTTGGTGAAACAGTTTCTGGTAGTGGAGACGCATTCCCAAAAACAATCTGATCCCTTTGAGAAGTGAGAGTGAACTGACTGGAGAGACGTTTGAAAGGCTCTGTTATGTCATGCCAAACACTGAGGCCATTGCCATTCTTGGTGGGCAAAGTTGTTTTTGGGGAAGAAGTAGCCTCCTCATTCTTTACATCATCTGACTTAGAGTACTTTGACAGAGAAAACCGTCCATTAGATAAATATCCAATACTGATGCTTCGAACAACCCTAGTCTTCCTCATGGGTTTGTTGAGAGTGTGTTTCAGCACTGTAGTGTTTGACGCAGTGGTGCTAATCTTTTCAGCTGGCTGAGTGAGAGTGAAATTACATCTATCATCCACAGGAAAGTCTGTTGTGAGAACTCCATCTATTTGGTAACTGAGTGGTCTGGGCTTGGGCTTCATGTCATTATCATTCCGTCTTTTCCAAAGAGGAGTGAAATTGTTATTGGAGAGATCAACTTCATTGCCAAGATCCATAATGAGTCCATTCATATCACTCAGCAATCATTATGACCCTTATCTGAACCGAAAAAGAGGGGGGAAAGTTACATGATTGCAAGTTGAACTGTGCCCTTAATAACATCAACTTTTCAACAACAAAAAACTTATAAGGATAGTTTAATCTATATACATATATACAAATATATACATACTTACTTTTATTTATTTCTAAACTAATGCAATGTTTGTTTGTTTTTGTTTTTTTTACTTAAACAGAAGAACATTGGATTAGAAGTCCCAGTCACTATTCACTTTCATCATATTAAAAATACTTAAGTGATAAACTGTTAGCATAGCATGCTGTTTGATAGAAGTAAGTCATACATGGAAACAATGGCAAAAATTGGAAAAACGTATGTTTTTTTGTTGTTGTTGTTGTTTGTTTGTTTGTTTTGGACAGTATTTTTACTTTACGTGAAAAAATTCTTTAAATTGTGCGCGAGGATGCACAGCTTTCTATCATCCACGTTTATGAATTTACAAATTAGTAAGGTTTTAACTTCGTTGAATAATGATCAATGACTATTACTCATGATTATAAGTTCTCCAAGTCGGCTATTTGAAAATATAGTAAAAGCAAACACCCGTCATCCTATAACGTTACACCGTAACTCTCCAGTAGGGAATACGGTAACCACAAACAGTGCTCCCACCTAAACTTTAAAAGATTTATAGAAATGCACCATACCTCTTTGTGAAGATTAACTATAATCCTGCTCTCTACTGTTGTTTTCCTGGCTGCAATATTCTAGCGTGGCCCTTTTTAACTCAGATCGACACTACAGTAGCGCAATAAGTGAAGGTTTGGCAGGGAGGGCAAAAAGCTCCCAAGTTCACGTGACGTCATGTGCACGAGGATAGAGCTAGTGCGAGTGACTGCTTCAGCTCAGAGTGACACTCATTGAACTCTAAGAAGAAATACTTAATATGAGAAATCGTAATAAACTAAACAAGTCGTAGTTTATCCTAGTCATTCTTGTATAACGAATTTTGTGTAATATGCAATGCTTCAATACAGAGATGTTTTCGTGAATAACAGTGAAATAGCGCCATCATGTGGAGCTAATTGGGAAATATGTTTAACCACTTTTTTTGAACCACAACTATTGTTGATAATTTAAGGTTATGTTATTGAGCAGGTCAAGTTAGCAGGTTGAGTTACTCAATTAATATATTGGAAACGTACAGGATAATATATTATCTTAATAAGGAATTGCTGTTTTCATATATTACAATTATTTATATTATAAAACAAATGTATATATATGTATGCATGTATATGCACATGATTTTTTTTTTAATAATACATTTCATAATAGATTTGCATGTAATAAAATATTGTACTGTGTACAGTATGTGCAAGAAAAATAAACAACAAAAAAATTAAACTTGCACTGTTACACCACTAGATGGCGCGGGTGGCATAATAATTGCCATACTTGTGGAAGACCAGAGTTGGGCAAGTTACTTCCACATTGTAATACATTACAGTATATATTACTAGTTACTGTCTTTTAAAAGTAATTAGTAAATTTACACTATTACTGTCTTGTAATGTGTTACACTACATTTGAGTTACTTTTGAGATACCTTCATTAAAATAACTGTCATACAGATGTATGACAAGTCAATGTTTATTGTAGCTTATTATAAATCTAGTATAAGGCCAACATGGTATTATATGACAGTGTAGATTTACAAATATACAATATAGGCACTGTGGAGACTCTTGGCACAATAAAGTAAGTTACAATGACTTGTTAGAATTGTAAGAATTACAAAAGACAAACTTTTTGTATGTTTTTTGTACATTTATTTTGTTATGTTTTAAATAGGCCTGTTAAGTGAATTTCTTTAATCTAATTACAAAATGTGCCATTAATTAATAAAATCAATCTTAAAAAACATTAAAAGATTACACATCCATTTAAAATTAAGTTATTAATAGTTATTATTGTGTGAATTAAGAAAAAACACTGAATTGACATTACAAAAAAGTAGCCTACAAAACTTATATGCAACCCATTTTATCTTTATGCCAGCCAGTAATAATTCTGAAAGAAACCCACAGTTTTTAGTAACATGCAACTTTCATGCACGCCTGACTGACAGAACCATGCTTATATTTCAGAGTTGCTGACAAGGTTAGCTTATTTTAGCAAATAGTTTGCTCTGTAAATTCTGTTAAACAGCATTCATTTGAAGAAGGTAGCCTAAACTTTATCACTCGACTGAATCTACACATGCACTTTAGCTGTTCATGCTCCGTCCACGTCTCTGAATACATGCATTAACGTATCCTTCAACTGCTCAGGTATGTATATGTTTCAAATTTCAAAGCCAGTTAGGGCTAGAATCTTAATATTTACAAGTTAATTGAGAACCACATTATTTTGGGTTAAAACGTGTTGTTATAATACCACTACCATAATTACTGCATTACACCAAAAAGTAATATATTAATGTAATTGCGTTACTTTTGTAATGTGTTTATCCCAACAGTGTACAGGACAATGTCAATATTACTGAATAGTGCATGTTGGAACAAAAACTTCCAATGATGTTTAAATAATAGTCAGCTTTCATCAGCTTTCTTGTTTAAATGTTATTTATTTGTCTTTGATATTCTATGTCCTTGCCTCTCTGCCCGCTGAGAAGCGATTTATCTCATGACAGTTTCCACCCTCATACGTAGTTGTAAGCAGTCCTACATTTTCTCCGCTCTGAAAGCAATGTCTTATAAGCCAGTGTTTTGTGTTTGGATGTAAGACTGAACATTAGTCTTAATTTTCTTCCAACATCTGAGCTACTAAAGACGCAATTACTTAATGCACCTCAATATCCACCCAAATACATTTATGTCTGTTCAAATCATTTGACTCCAGACTGCTTTGTGAATGTCATGTCGTTATAGTGCTTAGCATTTTAACCATATTGATACAACTAAGTTATTGAAGTATTTAACAGTTTTACCGTTTTGGAATCTATTCAGCCGTGTGCCGGTCTGGGGCTATCCCCACTTTTAGCTTAGCTTAGCATAGATCATTGAATCCAATTACACTAGTAGCATCGCGTTCAAATTGACCAAAGAGTTTCAATATTTTTTCTGTTTAAAACTTGACATTTCTGTAGTTATATTGTGTGCTAAGTCTGGTGGGAAAAAGTAGCAATTTTCTAGGCCAATGTGATGAAACTGGGAACTATACTCCCAGTCTGCCGTAATAATCTAGGTGTCACGCCCCTGGACTTTTTACATCCACCTAATAAAGCATTACAATAATCTAACCTTGAGGTAATAAATGCATCAATTTTAGGTTGAGAGCATAGGACGCAATTTAGATATGTTCTTGAGATGGAAAAACACAGTTTAACAGATGCTTGAAACATGGCTTTTAAAAGAAACATTGCTATCAAACAGCACACCTAAAGGTTCCTAACTGATGAAGAAGAACTGGCAGAGCAGCCATCAAGTGTTAGACAGTGTTCTAGATTATTATGTGTGGGGCTTTTAGGTCAGATAATTAACTCCTCTGTTTTATCAGAATTTAACAGTAATAAGGTACTTGACGTCCAGTTTTTTATATCAGCTATGCATTCCGTTTTTCAATTTGGTGTGTTTCACCTGGCTGAGAAGAAATATATAGCTTATCATCAGCATAACAGTGAAAGCTAACACCATGTTTCCTGCGAGATGGAGGAATTACTACGACGCCTTACCGAGGTCAGTGTCCGCCAGCAAGCCTGTGTAGAGCGTCTTGCTGAGCGACAAGAACGGTTTGAAGAACATTTCCAGAAATTACGGCTGTCGACCGCCCAAGCCGTCCCGCTACCAGATCCCCGAGCGGCCGCCACCCGTCTTTTTCCAAAGTTGTCGGCCAATGATGATGTGGAGTGTTTTTTAAAAATGTTTGAGTCCGTGGCTTATACTGAAAACTGGCCAAGGGAGGCATGGGCAACGGTGCTGGCTGCGTTGCTTACTGGAGAGGCTCAACGAGCCTATTTTTCGTTACGCCCCGAAGACCTAACTGACTATGATGCATTAAAAGCTTAGGTGTTGGGTCGATTGGGGTTATCACCGATCGCTGCTATCCAGCAGTTTCACGAGTGGGAGTTTAAGCCTCGGCAGCCAGCCCGTGCCCAAGCCGCTGAACTCCTGAGGCTGACGGAACATTGGTTGCTAGAGGGCGACCCTCCCACACGCCTGGTGGCCGAACGGGTGGCGATGGACCGGCTCTTGGACTCATTGCCCAGGTCGATGAAGCAGGCGGTTGGAATGAGGAAACCTAAAGATATGCAGGACCGGGTTGAAGCCGTCAAGCTGGCGGACCTGACCTACCACCGGGAGGTGGGGGAGAGAGCGCCGCTGTTTCCCTGGAGGGTGGTCCAGGAGCGACGCCCGCCGGAGGGCACCCAGCGACCGGTACAGCGGCCAGCCAGCCCCCGCGACGAGCCGATGCCCACCGAGCCGCCCTCATCCCCGGCAAAAGCCTGGATGGCTGGCTGTGTGGTACATCACGAGGCACCCAGAGCTGGACCACGCACCAGAGTGGAAGTGCAGGGCCGGAACTACGATGCCCTCTTAGATTCGGGAAGCGTCATCACCCTGCTCCAGCCCGGAGTGTTGGGACCCCGGCCAGTACCGAAAGGAGAGCTGTCCCTCACCTGCATACACGGTGATACCAAGAGAGTCCCCACCTTCCTTGTCACATTACGGAAGAAGAGAAAAGCGTGGAAGCTGGAGGTGGGTGCCCTTGACGACCTACCTGTTCCTGTGCTCCTAGGGCGTGACTGGTCGGGGTTCGAAGATGCTCTGGCCCTCGCCACACAGCCAGCGCTGCCCCCTCGATGTCGCCGCAGCCTGCCGTCGTGGGGAGCCCAGCCTAGGATCGCCCTCGCCTCAACGGATAGCGGGAGAGACAGTGAGTCCCCGGGGAGCCTTTGGGGTGGCTCAGCGAGATGACGACCGCCTCAAACACTGCTGGGATCAGGTCCAAGTCCTGGAGGACCAGGAGATCCACCCAGGCCCTCACCCTCTCCCGCATTTTGTCATTAAAAATGGGCTGCTGTACTGTGTCGCAGAGCGAAGGGGGGAGGAAAAACAACTCCTAGTGGTCCCAAGATCCAAGACAGAAATCATCCTGGAACTCGCTCACTCTCATCCGCTGGCAGGTCACCTGGGAGCTCAGAACACCCTGCAACGGATTCGCGACTGCTTCCACTGGCCTGGGATGGATGCAGAAGTAAAGCGGTTCTGCCAAGCCTGCCCGACCTGCCAGCGGACTTTGCCACGGAAACCTCCCCCCAGCCCGCTCATTCCGCTACCCATCATCGGGGTGCCCTTCGAGCAGATCGGGATGGACCTCGTAGGGCCGGTGCCCAAGTCCGTCCGGGGGCATGAACACATCCTGGTTATCGTGGACTACGCCACCCGGTATCCAGAAGCCGTGCCACTGAGAAAAGCAACCGCAAAAGCAGTAGCCCAAGAACTGTTCCTGCTGGCCAGCCGGGTCGGCCTCCCCTCTGAGATCCTGACCGACCAGGGGACCCCCTTTATGTCCCTAATGGCAGACCTCTGCCGGCTGCTGAAAGTCAAACAACTCAAGACATCAGTATACCATCCCCAGACCGATGGCCTCGTCGAGAGATTCAATCAAACCCTCAAACAAATGCTGCGCCGGGTGGCGTCCGAAGACCGCAAGGATTGGGATCGTCTGCTCCCCTATGTGCTCTTCGGCATCCGTGAGGTACCCCAAGCCTCCACAGGGTTTACCCCGTTTGAGCTCCTCTTCGGACGCCAACCCAGGGGCCTCCTCGACGTTGCCCAAGAAGCCTGGGAACAGCAGCCGGCAGCCCATCGTACGGTCATGGAACATGTCACAGAGATGAGGGAACGGATCAACCGGGTCATGCTATTAGTCCGGGAACACCTCGTCCACGCTTAGCAAGCACAACAACGAAGGTACAACCGGGCGGCCCAACCATGGGCTTTCCAGCCGGGAGATCGGGTAATGGTCCTGGTCCCCACCTCCGCCTGCAAGTTTATGGCCCAGTGGCAGGGGCCATACACCGTCGTGGAAAGAATTGGAGGATACTATAGATGCTTTATCCCCAGCTTCTCCTCCTTAGCTGCCCCTCTGACAGACCTGACAAGGAAGGAGCATCCAGAGAAGATTGTCTGGACTCAGGAGACGGAGGAGGCATTCCAGGCCATCAAGCGGGCCCTCACCACGGAGCCGGTGCTCCGGGCCCCGGACTTCAACTGCCCCTTCCTTCTACAAACGGATGCTTCAGACACGGGACAGGAGAGGAGCATCCGATCACCTACATCAGCCGGAAGCTGACCCAGTCCGAGAGATACTACGCTGCAGTGGAGAAAGAAGCCCTGGCCATCAAGTGGGCGGTCCTGGAGCTCAGGTACTACCTCCTAGGCCGTAAGTTCACTCTGTTAACTGACCATGCTCCGTTGCAGTGGATGGCCCAGGCGAAAGACACCAACGCCCGGGTCACAAGGTGGTTCCTGACGCTCCAGGACTTCTGGTTCGATGTACAACATCGGCCGGGGAAGTTGAATGCCAACGCTGACGGACTCTCTCGGATCTGGGCAGCTTATTCAGGTCTGTCAGGGGTCACTCCCCACCCACCCCCTGTCTCCCCTCTTTGCAGATCCACCCGGACCAGGACGTCGCTTAGGGGGTGGGGAGTGTGACAGGAAGCCCGGTGGCTCATCAGCGTCGCCCTGGCAGTCATGGGAAGCACCTGGGATCAATCACCGCGGGCCAATCGGCTTAAATATAGCCACCAAGCCACCAGTAAACTGAGCTTTGACTCCGAACTAACGCACGCTGCTGCTTAGCTTACACTGTCTCTTTGTTCCCTCTACCAGAACTAAGCCCGTGACCGCTTGGCCCTGCTTCATCCACTCACCTGGACACTTGGCCTCACGGACACATCGAGCACCTGGAAGAAGGAAGAGCACCGGAGAACCGCACACCAGTCAGCGAAACACCGTCACTTCACTTGGTTTTTATTCACTCATTGTAATAAATCCACCCTTCGGGGATTTCACTAAGCTCCCTTGTTGTGTTGTCTTTGCCTGGCGGCGACACAAGTTTATACAATTCTTCCTCTCCTATGGTAGAGAAAGAGTGGAATTTTTCCTCATTATGTTGTGTGTTGTGTTCACCTAATGACTGTGAGTTTGCCTTCTATTTAGATTATTAAATTTGTGTTACGTGGATTATCTCTGCCTGCCTCCATCTTCCTTGGTGTGACACGTGCCATGACCACAGCAGATCAGTGATATCACGCAGAGCCTGTGGAAAATAGTCCCCAGATTTCAAGACGCGCTCCCTGTGCAAGCAAAAGTGAAAGTCAAGTACTTCAGGCACTTTTTAGGCAGCTTGTACAAGCCCTGGTTATGTTTGTTATAGACAGCTGCAATCTTTATTCTGACAAACAAGTTTAATGAAGAAAACAAAAGTGTTGATTGTTCTTATAATTTAATTCTGTAAATTATTCTGTAAAGTTTTTTAATTTATAAGACTTAATTTCTATAAACATCATAAGATTGAAAGGCTAATACTTTTTTCTCAATGCTGAGAAAGCATTTGACCATATTGAATGGTCATATTTATTTTTTTGTTTTGGAGAAATTTAATTTTGGTGATGCTTTCATTAGATATTATTGTTTCACTTCTCGATCACTCCGTTTTTCACAAGTTTATCAAACAACAGTGGTAAGTGAATAACCCATCA
>JAUCNO010000318.1:11886357-11900934 GCA_032353835.1 Enteromius viviparus
ACATGCACTGTCTATTAGCCCGGCATGCCTGGAATTTGGGCAGAATGACTCGAAAGTCACCCTGAAACCAAGGCACGGCTATGTACCTAAGGTACTCTCCACGCAGTTCAAAGCTCAGGTAGTTTCGCTGGCGGCTTTACCGCCTTCGGAGGATCAGGATTACAACCCGCCCTGCCAAGTCAGGGCACTAAGATCATACATCGAGCGCTCAGCTGTCTTCAGACGCTCTCACCAGCTGTTTATATGCTTCGGAATCCGCTCCAAAGGACTGCCGGTCTCGAAGCAAAGGCTCACAAAATGGGCTGTGAACGCCATTCAGCTGGCTTACTCTTCAGCGGGCTTGGAATGCCCCCTTGGAGTTAAATGCCACTCTACTAGATCCACAGCCTCCACATGGGCATGGGCTAGTAGCGTTTTTCTGTCAGAGATCTGTGAAGCGTCCGGCTGGTCCTCGCCGTCCACTTTTGCCAGGTTCTACAATTTAGACATCCTGGCATTACATGCCAGGGTTCTCTCAGCAGAATGACTTTCGCCACCTGGGCTGATGCAGCCCGGTCGCGAACTCGGTTCTCAATGAATTCTCACTCACAGCGCAGTTAGCGCTTTATTGTCTATCTAAGAATTCCCTTAATTAAAAGCGAGTCGGATACCTTCTCATAGAGGTTATGGCTTGACTGCAGTCATTGGACTCCAGTTATGACCTGATGTTTCATATTCTGAGATTCACTAACAACATGCTATGTTGTCATGAGAACTATGCGTCCAAGGCTCCCTAACTGCAGCTGTTAAACTTCAGTAATAGCCTGGCATTCCTGTACGCAGAGTTCAACTCAGCGAAACACTTTGGTGTCCGTATTCCTTTTCACTACAAAGCAATCGGATAAACTTGTCTGGATAGACTGGCTGCACCATTTCAGCCACCACAGACAGCCATATTCCAACAGCGCTGTAATAGCGCAATATTGTCTGAACATTCTCCCTCGTAGAAGAGCAAATCAGACAATGGATTATAATTCTACTTCACAGGCTCCCTAAGCTGCAGTTACAACTTCACTTATAGCCTAACGGAACTTTACTCATGTCGAGTGGGTTCACAGCTGGCTCTCTAGTCTGGCTCTGCCGAATGGCACTGATATCATTGTTACAACTCCGTTAAAAACCCGAGTTTCTATGGCTTGTGCTTGCAGACTGCTTCGTTCCCTTATCAGTCGCTGCCTAGCTACAAACACAGTAAGGGTGCTTTAAGACAGCCCAGGTTCGGCCTGACTTAAGAGTGTCATAATCATATATCTTGGCGTTTTTACTGTTTGACCGCTTAAGTGCTCAAAGAGGATAACCTTGTTATGATTACATACATATCACTTTATTTCTACTTCGCCACGTTGAATCGCTGCGGATAAAGGCACTTGAGCCTTCAAAGTGATTGAACAAGATGCTTGTGACGTGTGAGACCCTGGGTTTCCCTTGGGTCCGCTATCAGGCTTTCATGTTCCAGCCAGTATAGCACGGCGGGATTGTACTGTGTTCCCCATAGCGTCTAGCAAGACACAGTACGAGTGAAATGTCGAAAGGGAACTTATAGGTTACTTCCGTAACCACCGTTCCCTGAGACAAGGAACGAGTACTGCGTTCCGTGCCGTGCTATTAATGAGCCGTCGCTTCAGTCGAATTAACCTGAAGTAATGGCCCGGGCGCCTCCCTCATATAGAGAGAGTTTGCGCCCTTCATGTGAAATTTGCTAAGAGCATGCTGATGCCCAGCCAACAAATACGTTCCTGGGCACTGTAATAGACTAATTGCAAATCAGAGCGTCAGTCTAACAGAGCGCCGCTACCATAGCGCGTTGAGCCTCCTTCAGGATCGCAATGCTTCATCCCCTGAAAGTCTTTCATAGAATGATGAGTCTAATGGCCACAGCCTCATCAGTGTTACATCTCAGTCTCTTACAAATACAGCCGCTGCAATACTGGTTAAAGGCACAGGTTGACGTATGGCACGCTTATGTCCTGCCGCAACTGTGGAACACTCACATCCTGGTTCGTTCAGACAGTATGACTGTGGTGTCATACACAAATCACCAGGGGAATCTGTCATCGAAGCGCCTATTCAGATTCCTCAGATGGGCCCAGCACAACCTGCGCTCAAAAAGGGCAACACACACATCTCCGGCAAACTAAACCAGGGCGCGGACATGCTGTCGGTTGCCCAGCTCATTTTACAAAGGAAATGGATGCGCTGGCCCAGAACAGGCCCAGCCTCCTCCACTATGCTTTTCCCCCTATCATGCTGCTCTCCCAGGTCATAAGGCGAGTCAGGGCAGAAGGTGACAGAGTCCTCCTGGTCGCCCCCCTCTGGCGGAACCAGCCGTGGATTGTGGACCTGCGCACAATGCTGACAGCAGCCCCACAGCCCGTTCCCCTGAGACGAGACCTTCTCTCTCAGGCAGAGGGCACAATCTGGTACCTACAGCTCAGTCTGTGGGCCCTACATGTTTGCAGTTAGACGGGAGCCTACCTGCCTCCCCGAACACGTACTAGACAACGTTTCTTATGCTAAAACCTCATATAGGAGGCATGCTTATGCTTGAAATGGTCAGTTTTTTCGACGTGGTGCGTAGAGCGTAATGAAAACCCCTCATCATGCCAGATATCTCTGATTCTAGCCTTTCTGCAACACCAGCTGGACAGGGGTCGCGCCCCATCCACCCTTAAGGCTTAAGGTGGCCATAGCAGCCCACCACGACCTTATACCCAAACAACAAGTTTAGGCTTACAGGCTTTTTCTTGTAAAGCCTGGGCTTGCTGTAATTGGCTATCGTTCTTCGCCTACAGCACGGCAAGGAACCTGGGTTAGGGAACCTATTCTGGGTTAGTGACCTATTCATTCCCTTTTTCTTCTGTTGAAATAATAATTGAGAATCCTGTGAATCAGTAGGAGAAGTATAGCTTAGTCTGACAAAGTTGTGTTTTGAGCTTCAAATTTGTTTAAATATTTATTTAAACACAGAAGTTAACACAAAAGCATATAATCAAATATAAAATTTGATATTGAAAAATGTACCAACAAAAAAAAGCTAGGGATTACCAGACGTTTTATCACCATTTGCTAGCGGTGCTGATCACTTGTATTTCCAAGCCACCAACCTCACTTGCTAATTCATCTATCTCTGCTCGGTATTCTATAATCTCAATAAACCTTTTAACATTCCCACTTGCCCACGCTTGACGCCTTTGAAAGTATTTTACAATAAAATCGTCAAAAGCACTTTCCAGTTGATCTGTTCCATTTATTCTCCTTATGTGTGGCATAAGATGGCGAAATTATCACCAAAATATATAAGGTGTTATTTGTATTTCTCCATCTCTGCACAGGCATTTGGCAAAATCTAAAGGATCTATGCACACACTTGATAGACCAGAGTTCAAGGTAGTCCACACACATGATGTGTATGAGTGGGTTTGTCTGAGGGCTGATGCGAGCTGATTGTTTTTCCAGTTGCAGCTCGTTATCCCAGTCGTATCTTGTCAGTTCCTTGTGCTTGTGTGTCTTCTTGCATAACGTTTGCTCACCTGGATTTCCAGTCTCTCTAGTTGGATTTGTTTTGTTTTCAGTGAGGCTCTGATCGTCAGTGAGGTCTCTGTTCTGTGAAGCTCTGACCATCAGCAAGGTTTTTTTTTTTTTTTTTTTTGTGCAGTGTACTTAAAACTTTAGTGTAGCATATGTAAAGTTAAAAAAAGTCTATAGTTCGAAGTTCAATAAACTATGTAACCGATTTTAAATATGGTGTTCTCAGTTTTTATAAGTTAGTAGTATTGTTCTGGTTTACAGTGCTGGTGTGTAGTTATTGCACTGGCACTGTTGTACTATGGCTGCCATCACATCATCCAGGTGGATGCTGCGCACTAATGTGGGGTGTGGTGAGCTATTGTGAATCTGCTTCCATAACTGATTATAGAATAAAAAAAATTTCACAAAGTTCCCAAAATTCAATTAAGCTTTAAAGTTATATTTTGAATGACAAGGATACATTGTCATTAGGATATGTCCCCAAAGCCTTCAAACTGGCTGTTATTAGCATCTCGTAAAAAAAATGCAACTTGACCCAAAAGATCTAGTCAATTACAGACTGATCTCAAATCTCCCTTTTTTGTCAAAGATACTAAAAAAGGTAGTATCTATCCTCACAATTATATTCCTTCTTAGAGAAAAATGGTATCTGTGAGGATTTCCAATCAGGATTTAAAATGTATCATAGACAACTGTAATCAGACATTATAATGTTGGCGGTATAAATGATTTTTGTGATTCTATATCTGCCACATGTAATATTGTCATACGTATATGTTAGGTCTATGTGTCTTTGTATTTTTATTTCAAATCCATTGCAGTGGTGTATAATGGAAAAAAGCAGAAAAAACTAAGTGTCAGAACACTTTTGGACCTGACCGTATGTGTGTTCAGATGAAATGATAAAACTAATCCAAACCATTTATTATCTATGCCATCTGTGACGAAGAGAAAAAAATATATATATTTAGAAAAACTTTACTTGAGTAATGCTAAAAGCAAGGCTGAAAAACAGCTGATCATGTTCCATTTTTTTATTCATGCTTTGTGTAAAGATACCTTGATATTGGACTTCATAGCACTTTATATGCTGTCTTGCACAGTTATTACAGAGAAAATCAAATATCATTCTGTCATTTAATAAGCTACAATTTTACACCAGGCAATTGCATTACAAAAGAATTCATTCTGAGATAATCTTTAACCAGAAATAGTTGCACAGCATGTGTTCTAAAACATGAATTATCATATAATTAATTATTTGCATGTTATCTACTACATTAAACCACAGTGTATTAGGGGATATAACCATAAAGCAGAACATAGTGCAGCTTTGTAGTATTTTTTTCCTGGTCCCTTAAAAACTAGATGATGTTTTATGTTTATGGGAAGATAGTCTTCTTAATGTGAAGTTTGCCTTCAATGTTAATCACACGTCATAAATTTTCTGCTGAGAAGCTGACAGATGTACGGTTAAAACATCAATAACAAATAAATTGAATATAGCACAAGTTCTGAGTCTTACGATCTTTCCCAGTATTTGTGATGCAGTCTTCTGTCAGGCTCATCTATGGGTTCTAAGACTCCTCCTGTTGCCGTTCCAGCATTCTTGCACAGCGCGGACATGTGGTTGAGTTATCATAGTAACAATCCCTAAGACAGACAGTCATATCACAAGATAATAATAAACAAAAGCTAAACGTAAACAGGTACATGAATGCAACCACAAGCTTGATGTTTTTTGTATTACTGCATTTTTATGTGCAAAATTGAGATGAAATATTGGTACACATGTTACACTAGTATAGTTTGTGGCTCTGAATATTTTTAGAAATGAAGCCATTGCACACCTTGTGGTGGCCATGGCAACCATTTTTCTTTCCGCCACAACCAAATTATGTATTTTATGTTATGTATCCTGAACAAAACATGATAAAACAGAAATTGTTATGTCCACCCCTATGTTTTGATGGTAAATGATTACAGTGGAACAACATAAACAGTTCGTGTTGTGAAGCACATACCAACACACAGCGCTCATGTAAGGGGACCTTATAGAAGCAAATTACCATCACTGAATGCTTTGCTACAATCTGTATTCTTAAAAGCGCTATATAAATAAAAGTGATTACTTGATTGATAGATCCTCTTTTGTTTAAATTCATTATTGTCATTAGGACAAAAGGTCTGAGGTGATTTTGGGGCCCTTGATATGTTTGGACATGCTTTGATAAGTGTACGTTCTCTTGCCTCTAATTAAAAAAAAAACGGATCTCAAATTTTAAAATCTCCCTTTTCTGTCAAAGATACAAAAAAGGTAGTATCCTCACAACTGTATTCCTTAGAGAAAAATGGTATCTGTGAGGATTTCCAGTCAAGATTTACATCGTATCACAGTACTACAAATGACCTGATCTTTGTTGTATCTCATTATTAGTGCTATTGGATCTCAGCGCTGCGTTCAACACTATTGACAACAATATTCTTTTGAATAGACTAAAAAACTCTATTGGCATTAGTGGAAGTGCCTTAGCATGGTTTAAATCATCAAATCACTTATCTGACCGCTATCAGTTTGTTGCAGTAAATGAGGACGCATCATATCGATCACAAGTGCAATATGGAGTACCTCAAGGCTCAGTACTAGGGCCGTTACTTTTTATACTTTAGATGTTACCCTTGGGGGATATTATCAAAAGACTGATCACTGTTATGCTGATGATACTCAGCTCTTTATTTCTTCTTAGCCAGGTGAAACACACCAAATTGAGAAACGGAATGCGTAGCTAATATAAAAAATTGGATGATGTACTTCTTACTGTAAAATTCTGAAAAATGTTTAATTATCTGCCCAAAAAAACCCCACACGTAATAATCTAGAACAATCTCTGAAACTTAATGGGCTGCTTTGTCAATTCTTCTTCATAAGTTAGGAACCTAGGTGTGCTGTTTGATAGCAGTCTTTTATTTGAAAGCTAAGTTTCTAGCATCCATAAAACTTTTTCACATGACTGTGTATTTAAAATCATCTCAGGTAAGTGGTCAATACTTTATTCTTAAATAGTTGCTTATTAGTATGATTACCATTGACTTTGTAGTATGACTATTAGTAGTAATTAAGCACATATTAATGGTTTCGCCTACCACTGCTATGCTGATGACACAAAGCTCTATATTTCATTTTAACTAAACAATTCAAAAGTAGCTGCATCAATTTTACACTGCCTGGAGAACATCTCTGCACGGATGAAGGAACATTACATGCTGCTTAACCGGGCAAAGACTGAGCTTCTCATCCTCCCTGCCGCTCCGACTACACAGCACCATCCAGCTAAGATACTAAAATATTTGTCTTTGATGACCAGCTGACCTTCAAGGAACACATTGTACTGCACAGTCATGCAGCATTGCATTGCACAACATTAGAAAGGATCAGGCCCTTCCAAACAGAGCATCCTGCACAATTTCCTGTCCAGACCCTTGTACTATCAGTAGGCTGGATGTATGTTCTTCTGGCTAAACCATGCCAAAATGTTCTTCCATTTTGCGAAATAAAACCTCTACAAAGACTCAAAATGCAGCAGCACGACTGGACATCCAAAAGCCTATAAGGGCCCACGTCACACCTCTCTTTATCTCCTTGCACTGGCAACCAGTTGTGGTTTGCATCAAACATCAACATTGATCTTGGTGTACAGAATAGCCACAGGCTCAGCACTATGGAGCAAATTTTATGCCAATATGCATCAACAAATCCAGCATTTTGCTAAATAAACTGCAAACTTTGCAAATCTTCTTTGTAAAGAGAAACTCAACTGTCAAACAAACACAGAGATATTTGAATGGACAAATATAAATGTATTGTGAATTAAAGCTATAAGACTCATTTGCTCTTTTATAAGAAAACAGAACAGGTTATGTATATAACCTAGGTTCCTTGAAGGAACGAAACACTGCGTCTGAAAACGCTTACGCTCTGAATCTGCTGTGTAATCTGTCTAATGAGTGATCGGGACGCCACCTGTGGTGACGTCATGATCCTGGCTTAAAACAGGTGCGGGAGATCGCTCATCAGCCTCTGGAATGAAGCCAGCGCTCTGCAGCGATGCAGTGGGTGTGGCAGAAAGACGCAGTTTTGCGTTCCTTTTCAGGAACTCACACTGCGTCCGAAAACGCTTTGGGAACGAAACACCAACGTCCCTAGACCCACAAGCCCATGAATCACTAGGCAGGGGCTTGTGGGTCTGGGGACGTTGGTATTTCAGCTGGGGCAGCACAGCTAAGGACAAGGGAACCTGGGGTAGCCCGGAGGTCAAGCCCATAAAACTTCGCAAAGGTCAAAGGAGAAGACCACCTGACTGGTCTCTCCTGACTGGGAGAGCTATTAGGCTCGCAAACCATACTTGCATCGGCCAGTACGGCGCTACCAACTGTAGGCTGACTCCGTCCTGGCGAACTTTTTTAACACCCCCGGCAGCAGGGCCACTGGGGAAAAAGCATATAGAGGGAGCATCGGCCACCTCTGAACCATCGCATCCAGGCCCAGTGGAGCTGGATGAAGAAGAGAGAACCAGAGGGGACAATGTGCATTCTCCTGAGTCGCAAACAGATCCACCTCTGCTCGGTAAAACACTTTCCAAATCTGCTCCACCACCTCTGGGTGGAGTCTCCAGTCCCCGGGCCTCTGCCCTTGGCTCGACAGTGAATCTGCCCCCAGATTCAGGTATCCTGGGATATAAACCACTCTCAGTGAAAGAAGCGCCCGCTGGGCCCACATCAGCACTGCGTGTGCCAGTTTGCACAAGGGACGGGACTGCAGGCCCCCCTGATGGTTGATATAGGACACAGTTGCTATATTGTCCAACGCACCAACAAGTGCCGTCCCGCTAGGTCTGGGTGAAGGAACTGCAGAGCCTTCGCCACTGCTAGCATTTCTAGACAATTTATATGTAACCGGCTTTGTTGGTCGGTCCACTTGTCGGCGACTGGACGACTATGCATGATCGCCCCCCCACCCGGTCAGTGATGCATCTGTTGTGAGGGTCACCCGCTGACACTGGGCACCTAGCATTGAACCAGACTGTAGGAACTGCCTTGTCCTCCATAAATCCAAGGCTCGAACGCCTCGGCACAAGACCTTGATTAAGCGAAGAGGATTCCCCCTCGGGGAAAACCCCTGGGTTTTCAGCCACCATTGAATTGGCCTCATGTGCAACAATCCCAACGGAATTACGCTGGAGGCTGCTGCCATCATACCCAGCAGTCTCTGAAACTGCTTGATGGAAAGTGAACGACCTTGCTTCACCCTTCTGGCCGCAGACAGAAGTACATCGACCCGAGCGGGAGACAGTCTTGCCCGCATTGAGGTCGAGTCCCAAACTACGCCTAGATAGGACGTAGTCTGAGCTGGAGTCAGCACACTTTTCTTGGCGTTGAGCCTCAGCCCCAACGCCTTCATGTGAGTGAGGACGACATCTCGATGTCTGCAAGCCTCGGCCCGCGAAGTCGCCAGTATTAACCAGTCGTCCAAATAGTTTAATATGCGGATTCCCTGGAGCCTCAGCGGGGCCAGGGCCGCGTTCACCACCTTCGTGAATGTGCGGGGTGAGAGAGCCAGACCGAAGGGGAGAACCCGATACTGATAAGCCACTCCCCTGAAAGCGAATCTGAGGAATCTCCTGTGAGACGGATGAATTGTTACATGAAAATACGCATCCTTCATGTCTATTGTTATAAACCAGTCCTCGGACCTGATTTGATACTTTACTTGCTTTAATGTAAGCATTTTGAACTTCAGCTGACTGACTGAACGGTTCAATAGTCTGAGATCTAAAATGGGCCTCAGCCCGCCGTCTTTCTTTGGCACCACAAAGTAAGGGCTGTAAAACCCCCCCACTCTGCCCTCGGGCGGGACCACCTCGATGGCCCCCTTTCTTAAGAGAGTGGTCACTTCCTGTTTTAATACGGACATATGACGTGAACCCACTACTGTGGGAATCACGCCATTGAAACGTGGAGGTTGTTCCTTGAACTCGATGAGATAACCGCTTTTTATGACGTTTATCACCCATCGGGAAATCCCCGGCAAATTTTCCCACGCTGTCAGAAAATTCACTAAGGGTACCAGCCTCTCGCAGCCGGCGCCGAGCAACGAACTCGCTGCCTTTTTTTCTTGTGTCTGTGCACTCGGCTCGCCGAGAGAACATCCCAGAACCAACCCCCTCGGGGGAAGTGTGCTGTTCAGCCCCTCTGAGACGCATCCCAGAGGCTGCTGACGAGCACAAAACAGCGCTGAAGGAGCTACGGGTACCGTGTACTGCTGCGGTATGCCCCGCCCATGCTCCTGAGCGCACACAAAACGAGTTTTGTGACAATCAGGATTTTTTCTGTGACTGCGCTTTTTTCGCTGCCAACAGCTCTCTTAAATCCTTCCGGGGAACTGGGTTCTTACGACCAGCGTGCTGCCTGCCCGTTGCACCCCGGTCACGCGGGGGTGCTCGGGAAGCCACGCTCTCTCTCTGACTGCCCCGGTAAGAGGTGGAGGATTTATATGGTCGCTGACTGCCATCTGCAGCCCCTTGAGGAAGTGAGCGGCGAGGAAGCACTGACCGGAAAGCTGCAACCTGCTTTTTCGCATGCTGGTGCCGCTCTACCACCGTACCTACTACTTCTCCAAATAAACCCGCTGGTGCCAGCGGAGCATCCATCAAAAGGACTCTATCCTGAGATTTTACCTCTGACAAGTTCAGCCAGAGGTGTCTCTCAGCAGCCACCATCGCTGCCATTGAGCGACCCACAGCTCTAGCAGTCTCTCTTGTAGCACGAAGAGCGAGATCCGCTGTGCGCCCGAGCTCTAGGATATCCTCAGTATCCACCTGCTCCCTGTTGCTTAACTACCTCAGGAGATCAGCCTGATATGCTTGCAACACCCCCAAGGTGTGCAAGCACGCGCCCGCTTGGCCAGCAGCCGCATAGCCCTTGCCAACCAGCGCTGAAGTCAGCCTCAGCGGCTTGGAAGGCAAAGACGGGGCTTTTAAAGAGCTCGCTCCCCCCGGCGACAGATGGCATGCCAGAGTCTGTTCGACCGGTGGTAATTTCCTATATCCCTTCTCCCCTAACCCCGCTACATTCCCGTAATAGTCGGAAGCGGGGACATACATTCTCGCTGAGAAAGGTTTATTCCAGGTCCTACACAACTCGGCGTGTAGGTCTGGAAAGAACGGGAGATTTCAGCGTGCGAGCGGCGGTCTCAACTGCAAAAAACGCTCGTCTAATCTACTCGCTTGTGGTTCAGTATGCTGGGATTCAGGCCAGTCTAAATTCAGTCCTTCCACAGCGCGAGTTATGACTTCCAGCAGCTCTTCATAACGTGGAGTTGGCTGCGGTATTGGCTGACTGTCAATTGGCTGACACCGACGAAAGCTCCCTCCGCAAAGAGAGCCCTCCTCGAACGAAGAGTGGCCAGAGGCATTTCATTGCAGCACGGGCAGTCCCCCCTCTCAAGGGCGGCCACCGCGTGCTCTTCTCCCAAACACGCCACACACATGTGGTGGGAGTCTTTCGGTGTAAGAAACCGGTGACATGGACTAACACATTTTCGAAAACCCTGGTCCTGACTCATCTTTTTAAACTAAGTAACTTTCTTTTTCTTTGAAACAGAGAGTTTTTCAGTTTACGCTTGACAGACACACAGAGAGCGCTGAATGAAAAGAGGCTGATGAGCGATCTCCCGCACCTGTTTTAAAGCCAAGATCATGACGTCACCGCGGGTGACGTCCCGATCACTCATTGGACAGATTATACAGCAGATTCAGAGCGTGGTCACGCTGAGGCGTTCCCAAAGCGTTTCAGGACGCAGTGTGAGTTCCTGAAAAGGAACCATTATTACCAGATATCTGTGCTGAAAAATGAATCTGAACTGAATGACTGATGCGATGAACACAACAGTAACACTTCTCAATCTTCTTTGTAGTGAAACCCAGAGTCAGACTCCTGAGGAAGATGCTCCCAGACTCTCAAGGGCTTCGGATCAGTTGTCTGGCCACTGGTTTTTACCCCCGTCACATTAACCTGACCCTGTTCAGAGATGATCAACCTGTGGATGATGATCAGATGACAGGAGGAGAGATTCTGCCCAACGCAGATGGAACTTACCAGATGAGGAAGACTTTGGTGTTCAGTGAAGAAGAGCTACGTAAAAAACATAAATATAACTGTACTATGAAGCACCTGAATCTGGACAACAAACTGGACGTTACATTTGGTAAAAATTCTTTGAGTACAGGAACAAAAAATAAATAAATGTAGTTTAAAATACTTCTGAATAAATAAAGTATGAAACAGATTCTCTTGTTTGTTTCAAAAGTTTCTTCACTCGTCTCATGATTTTTCAGATGTGGATGAATCTGGCCCAGGATTCTTCAGTGTGTCTGCAGTGATCGGTGTGCTGCTGGTGTTCACGTGTGTGTCTGTTTTCATCATAACTGCACTCATCATATGGAGGAAGAGACGAGCTGCTGGTAAAGGTTTTTTTTGTTTTGTTTTTTTATAGACCAGTTAAATTCATCTAATTCAGCTAACATCTGTTCCTTTGGAAACTCTTCAAAAAGTTCACCATGTAGTTTGGTATTTCAGTAATGCTTTAGATTACAAGTAAACTGAATTTGTGATGTATTTTATTTAAATATATAGAGCACCTAAAAAGAAAACCTATAAGTGCTGTAGGGAACATAAGGAAACAGTGTGTTATGTTTGTGTAATAATGGGGTAACAACCAGACATGCATCTTGCAAAAAACTAGTTAACTAAAATTACAACTTTTTTGTCATTATAGTGTATCTGTTCAGAATCTCTGTGTAGGTATAGGGGAACAACGAGGGCTTTTGAAACTAAGGGGTACTAATATGATGTGGCCTAAACTATAATCTTATGTTTGGGAGTGATTTATAAAGACAGCATACTTTTTATAATTGTATATGGGTATTTTATTAGGCCTAAGTATTTTTTTAAAAATGGGACATCTAGTGAATGATTAAATCTAGTTATAATTTAGCAGTCTAGCAGTTTAGCAGTTAACACAACTATCACCAAATAACTGCATGATACACATCCAGGTTCAGTGCAGCTTAAAACAAGCTTACCTTTTTCAGAAATTATCTGAAAAGTTATGGCGATCTGAACTTTGCTGCATAATTACATAAACGGACGAACATTGCCTTGCCTTTTTTCAGTTGTTTATCATGGGCATAGTCTCTGAACTTTTGATCACTTTTTGTTCGTTTAAACAGCATGAATAGTGTTCCTCAGAGAAGCGAAAGCAGCCACCTGTAAATATTACAGACTGTCATCAGGCTCCTCCTCTTTAGTAACTACTTCATCCAATCCTTTATCTCTGGATGTCAAATAATCCATTATAACATAGTTTTAGGGAACTGACATTTCCAAGATTGAGCACATTGTGACGAGCAAGATTGTTTAATTAAGCATCTACTACGGACTGTGTTTTTTCACTCTGCCATCTCACCATATTGATATAAATAAATAAATAAACTTTGCTTGCGGTAGTTTACAAAGGACTGATGGGAAATGTGCATTGATACACCTTTATTATATACTGTTTTTGTGGTGTTAAGAGAAAGCACTTCCGCAATACATTCATAAGAGTTTGCTCGGTTTGCTGCAATAAATCACTATTTTTCTGAACAAGTGAAACTCACCTAGATATTTTAGAGATCATAAAAAAGATGTTATGGAATAATAATTTAATGAAAACCTAATTTTGACCAAAATATGAAATTCAGCTTATTTTTGTAATTTCCTTGAAAACGTCCCAGCGTTCAACGACTTTCCACTGTAGTGATGTAGTGCACCCCAGTATGTTTATGTCATGAGATCAGGTAGCATACATAGCATCAGGTAATATATTAGTAAACATGGAAACTGTTTTATTTAATTCAAATATTGTTTAAAATTTATAAGCCTACTGCTAGGTTAATGAACCCATAATGGCCATTCTGTTTTCAGTTCACTGTCACCACATTTAGTGGTCCAGTTTAGTTGTCCTGTCTGCACTTCGATTATGTTTTTTCCTTGTTTTCCACATGTCGCTTGCAAACATTAGTTTTGTTGGGTCATACTTTACATACCACGTAATATTTAAATAAGTACCCCTTATTTAAAAAAAAAACTTACAGAAAAAAATAGCAATTTTACAGGTTATTACCCCAGTGAATTACTTTTACTCACAGTAGGCTATATTGTGGGTTGTAATCTAAAGCATTACAGATATTTCTGAAGTGTTACTTTTATCATTAAACTCTTTAATTCTTATTCAGCAAGGATCTGAGACACCTCAGAGAGACACTCTCTTACTTCATGTAAGTACACCTTTTTATGAAGTATTCACAATTAAATATTTAAAATATGCACTTTTAAATATTTTGATTTTAGATTAGATTTAAGTTTTATATTTTACATAGAATTTAATTCAAGAAACTTTTTTTTTGTTATTGTCGTTGTTTATTGATTTCAGCTTCTGCTCCTGATGAAAAGTGAAGCAAATCAAGAGAATATAAATAAAACCTAACCTCAGTATTTGCTTTGTGGGTTACTCTTGGTGGATTTAATGACCAAGCTAAATTTGAGTGAAATGAAAAAAGAATGTAATATAGAATAGATACACTACAATGTACATTACAACAGATTATATAAAATGTGTAAAAACGTGGCCTTAAGTCATTACGTTGTTTATTTTAAGAACATAATTTTATTATTAGTTCAGGCTTGTATTTATACTTGTAACGCCCCTGGGGTCTGTTCTTCGTACCTCGCTAACTCTGTTAGCTGGATTTGATTGTTGACGATTTTGCGTGATCTTGGATTGTTTGGTTCTTCGACGCTCATCCAGGACTTGCTGTCATAGCAACAGGTCCGTAAGCTTAAACCTGCCCAGGGGCAGGTTTATTTAATGTGAACAGGATTTAGGCTGCGCTCTTGGCGGGTTATGATTAG
>JAUCNO010000318.1:11946936-11961192 GCA_032353835.1 Enteromius viviparus
CATTTTAAAATGAATACATCTCTTCCCCCTTATTTACACTGCACATGTCTGCGGTGCTTTGCGACTCCGATCCAGCAACTCTAGTCAATGCTTGTGTTTATTCCAGCTGTACGGCATCCCATTAATAGCTCTCCATGCTACATCACTGAAGACAGTCTATTTTTGACAGATAATAATAAGAATAATAAATGTCTTGCTATCGTGAGCAACAGATCTTCGACTATCAACTATCAGCACAACCCTAAAGGCAGATCAGTTAACAGCACACTGGATTAAATTTGTAATTTAGACATGGCGGAAAACATGCTTTTCTTTCACTTCTAATGTACTAATAATAATGTATTCCCTTGAAAAAGAGTTCTCTTTTACACAAGTCAATTAAGTGTCCTTGAGTTCTTATTGCAGGGGTGCCCAAATCCTGCTCCTGGCTATTGACTGTCCTGCAAAGTTCAGCTCCAATTCTAATCAAACATATCTGAACCATTTCCAACAATGACTGTATGATTTTGGGATCCGTCTATTTTACTAGAAAACAAAATAAGTAAAAGTTACCCTGATCTTCAGTTACTAGCATAATATTTTAATATTTGTGAGCATTTGAACCTTCTATAATAGTTGAATATGAGTCACTCGGTTGTCTAATACAACCTCTGCATACTTGACAATCCCACATGCCAGACGTTACCAGCTCAAAGATGTTGCTGACGTTCTTCTGCTTATGGGTAGTTTTGTCACTCTTCATCTGTCCCTCCTCATCTCTGGCATCTTCATCAGCGAGTTTAAACGCGCTTAAATCAGCCTGAGCTCGCTGCTCGCCCTTCAGCCTACGCAAAGCGCGACTTGACATACTGGACAACAGGCCAACTGATCAGTGATCAACAATCTCGTACCGAGAACAAATGTCTCATCAACTTTGATGTTTGACAGGAAACACTATATATACATGGGAAACACGTCACTTTAAACGGAAGTGCCATAGTAAGCGACCCGGAAGTTTTTTTTTTGTAACCTTCCCTACGTCCCAATGTGCATACTACCCCCCCTTTCTGCTCTAAAACGTATTGAAAATTAATATGATAACATAGTATTTAGAATAGATAGTATAAAAAAGTATACACATTGTAAAATGTATCATTTTGAGCGCTACTGTATTGGAATATGAGAGAACGGACTAGTAGGATTAAACTTTTTTTTTATATAATTTCACAGTGTCTGGTGACGGGGAAATAAATACATTTAAACAACAGTATATTAAGGCAAATCAGAGATGAATGATGCCAAATGGATGATGCGGCTTTTTGAGCCACCGAGCGCCCTCTGCATGATAAATAATGTTTAGCTCCTAGAGTCTTTATTATGAGTCGGAGAAACAAGCTTGAAGTCATTTTTAGAATTTTGTGTTTGAATTTTTTTGAATAAATTGTAGCTACTTTGGTAGTCATGTAACCTGTGCCTTAGAGCGTATGGTGCTTGCAATGTCACAGTAGCTACATATTTTGCTATTATTACTACTATTACTTTTATATCATATTAAGGACAAATTTGATCTTATTTTACTATTTACACTATTTACTATGTATTTTCTATAATAGTAATAACAGATTATCTTGCATAATTTGTCAACAAACACTGTTGATAAAAAGTAATATCATTTTTATAGTTAGCATATCAAACTTCAGATTAAGACTTCGATTCAGATAAGTCAGAATGAAATCAATTTTAACAATTTATTATCAGTCAGCTAAATATGTGTTATGCCAATTATACAGCCAATTCAAAGATATGAAAAACAAGGATTAAGATGCATACCTGACTTAATATGAGGTGTGCGAACACACTTCATATCACAGTTTAATTCTGGCTAAGGTTCTGCGGCAATCCTTTTAATACAAACAAGATCCAGACCAGAGCATCTTATTTCTCACTATCTTGGATTCCTTCAGGTGTTTTTGTGCAAATTCCATGCAGGCTTTTATGTGTCTTGCTGCTGCTCAGAATAAGATGAATGCACATTATGACAAGAGGTCAGTGAAAAGAGTTTCGCCCTTGCGATCGTGTACTGGTTTTACTTCTTTAAGTTCTCTGGTCCATATCTGATTGATAAGAAAATAAACGACACAAACTTTATTGTTGCCACTCTTGACAGAAAGTGTAAATCCATGTTTGTCATGTAACCAGACTAAAGTCCTATGTGGATTGGCCTCCCTCTGAAATGTCTGAGGGTCAGGCTAAGAGTCCTCAACTGCCTGCCTCTATTGCCACTGTGGGTGTACTGGCAAACTAATCTTTAGAAGAGGATGGTTTGTTGAACAGTGACGTTCCCCATTCCTCTACTCATCTGAATAACTCATCCTGAAAGAACCTCCACAGTTCCTCTCTCATCTGAATGAGAAACAGGTTAAAGATTTAACCAAGTTATTGAATGCCTTTCCTTTCTTTATTCTAAGTGATGTCCCAGTTAGAACCACAGTGTGTGTTTATGACATTGACATTGGGGATGCTACCCCTATTAAGCAGCATCCTTACAGGGTAAATCTACAGAAACGTAAGATCATGCAGACAGAAGTTGAATATATGCTGCATCATGAAATTGCTGTGCACAGCCAAAGTCGGTTGAGCTCTCCTTGCTTACTTGCCCCAAAGCCTGATAATACTTTTTAGTTTTGCACTTACTATCGAAAGGTCAACAATGTAACAAAACAATGTAACAAAACCTGACTCAATTCCCCTTGGAAGATTGTATAGACCAAGTAGGATTAGCAAAATATGTCACCAAATTGGATTTGCTAAAAAGCTATTGGCAAGTGCCTTTTACACCACGTGCCTCTGAAGTTTCTACATTCATCACCCCTGATAGTTATCTTTTGTAAAATGCACCTGCCACGTTTCAGCGCACGATGCATCAGATAGCTACTATCAGATGTGCCAAATAGTGAAGTATGTCAGATGATGCTGTATGACCCTTTTACAGCTTCACTGAATACAGGGTGTTAACTACAAACTTTGGTTTGTATTTTTGGTGGTGGGGGTGTTACATCCCTAGGATGCATGTGCATTAATATTCATTGATAAAGTGTTTTTTCCTATTATTTGGGTGTGGTTATGACGTCCCTGTGCTGTGTGCGCACTCTCTCTCTCTCACTCTTTCTGCTTGCTTGGCAGTTAATTGCTCAGAGGTAATGCCCATCAGAGGGTGGCAATGCACACACTCCCAAGAGAAAGCTCACTTCTCCACTGCTCAAGATTTGTCTTTGAGGGTCTGCTCCCTAAAACAATTGTTGTTTGTGATGCAAATTGAATAACTGTTAAAGGTAACTTCAGTGAGCAACTTCATTATACCTTTATTTTCCATTGACCTGCAACGTGTGCTGGTAAATAGAACTGCTGGTGCAAACTACTTTAATATATTTTCTTTGTTAGCGGTATTAACAGGTATTGTAACATGGTTATTTTTATGTTGGTTGTAGTTAAATGGGAAGCTGTAGGGAGATGGTTTAACCCATGTTTATCCCTGTTTTTTAGTTAGTAAGGGAGTTGAGGAAAAGCCTTTATTTTCTTTTACCCAGTTAGGTTATTTAGTACTCCTTCCAAACAGTTAGTGGGTGTTTTTGTTTGCTATTTTTGGGCTTGAATCATTTATTGCTCCCATGCTTTGAGTACCTTTGAATGAACGTCTGGTTACCTATCAAAGAAAGTGTTGTTGCATTTCTGGGGTCGTGGGCTGAAGTGATCTTTCCACATTTTTATTAATTTCTTTGTTATACATTTTAGTGTTTTTGTTAATCTCACTCCCACCCCTAGACGTAAGGGAAGGGAGATGTAACTGTAACATGCATGAGATTCCTTTTTTTCACCTTTATGTATTATAGGGTATTATACAATACATATAATATTAAAGCAGCTTTACAGTAATAAGCTAGTAGTGATTCAATGATACAAAAAAAATTTGGTTGCTGTAAACAACCAAGCATTATTTGGTGGAAATTAGTTTATTCAGTTTTAGCTTCTAAAAGCTAAAATCACACAACAGGCATTGTAAAACCAAATGCATGGAATACGGCCAATTTATTATTACAGTATGTCTAGTTTGATCTAACCCAGCATACAATGGATGTTTTCACATCACACTTGCCTCATTACAGCCATTTCTTTGTTTTCTTAATGTATTACCTATCTTTAAAAATAAACTTCAACTACAGACACATAAGTTTTACAGAGGCCACATCTTGCCAGTGGTTAATTACCCCTTTTTAGTGTTTTATCATGTTTGTCTTATTGCAGTTTTCAATATCTTACCCAGTTGGGATTGCTGCTATGTCCCAAGGTCCCATGTTCCCTGAATAGGCTCACAAGAAAAACATTAGAATGGGTCCTATGTTTCAAGAGTCCTTTGGTCCCCATATATGGCATTTAAGGAACTGACTTGTTGCCCATTCCCAGGTTAAAAAATGTCTAAAATGCAATGATTCAGTTATCATATACACTTAGCCAGCTGCACTAAACTTCTCTATCAACAGATTATAAAATCTGTGCGGTACAGTATATCTAAGGAACGTATGACCCTGAGAACAGGTATGCAGTTCTCTCCCACCAAATGTTTACAAACATTCCTAGAGGGATTTTACTTCCGTTTTGATATTAAGATAGTTGTTTTTAGTAATACTTTTAGTTGTTGCTATTAATGGGAGAAACAAAGTTTTACAAAGCTTTTAAAAACTTCAATCAGTTGCAACAATTGTTTTACAAAATGTACTAATATAAAATACAGCCATGTCATGGGTTGCAGTGCTGAGGTAGGGCAGAAGTCACAATAATGACGTTTAATTGTAGACAAGACAGGAACACACACACAACTCCAAATAAACCTTAATATCAGACCAGGAACACAGACTAAGGAGAACTTATAAAGGCAGACAATAAAAGAATCAATTATTCAAACCCAATAACTAGCATTTTCATTCCATATGCACAAACTTTTGTTACACAAACTTATTGCATATGTTCCTAACCAACAGTAACCAAGCATGAATAAACTTCATATTTTATCTGTCGAAGTTTGATGAAATTAAATAATAACCATGCTACTGGTCAATCATGCTCAGAATGTTCAAGACCTTTAAAGCTCCCATGTCATAGAGCAGAACAGATTTTTAGAGTATTTTGTCAGTGTACATGACTTTGACGTGACCTGGATTTAACATTACATACAAGCAACAGTCATAATCAAACAAGCAAGTTAGACAATAGTTAGGTTGGTTTTTCTTTGAGCAAGATTAACTTCCTTGTTCCTTGATGAGTAATGAAGGACTATGAAAACATGATGTGTTTTACATTGTGCCATAATATAACCATTTTACATGATTTTGTTTCTTTGGTTATGAATATAGACATTTCAAGATGACATGCATTTTAGAGGAAAAATGTTGCTAGTGTGAGTTTATTATAAGCACACATTAAGACATAACTATATACACTCTTTTGAGGTAAATATACACAGTCACTGTTATCCTTTAAACAGCTTCTTAGTAAAATGATTTTTTTCTTCTATTTATGAAAAATCTCTTACATAAAAAATGTATCTTCTATTAGTAACAATAATAAATGGGATGTTTCAAATCGTTTAATACACCAAAGATATTATAAAATAAACATGATAAAAGACAGTGCTGTCTCTCTCTCTCTCTGTCTTGACACAGTTTTTTAGCACAAACCAGTGGTTTTCAAACCTGTCCTACAAGCACCCCTGGCCTGCACATTTTGTATGTCTCTCATATCAGCCACACCTGATTCTACTCATCAGCTCGTTAGCAGAGACTGCAAGACATGAATCAGGTGTGTCTGACAATGGAGACATACAAAATGTGCGGGGCAGGGGTGCTTGTAGGACATAAGTTCATCATGAATGTTTCATATCAATACAGTTACTTCTCACTGAAACTTCATCAAATTTAGGATGTAATAAGAGTTATAGTTTTTACAATATCATCCTTATTCATTGACAGTTACGGACATAGGATTGTCATATGCTGCAGTCTCTAGTTTATCTGCTTTCTTCCGGCGAAGTTCAGGAGGAGGACGAGGTGGAGGGTTTTGAGGAGGTTCTTTGATGCTATCCCCAACACGCTTTGGTGGCTCTGTGCGAGGCAGTATTGGCTCCCAATGCTCTCCATGAATAGCTGCCTGTGAGTTTAAAATCATGTATGAAATCAATGCCAAAAAAGATTTTAAAAGATGTTTAAAAAGTTCTTCTACAAGTGACATTTCATGAGTTAGGTGAAAAAAATTATTATACAAAAATACTTTGGTATGGATTATCATATTACGCTCATAATATTACATCATCTGCGCATGAGTGGTCACACAAAGAATCAGATTCAGGTTTTAAAACTTTAGTTAATTCAAAATTCTGTCAACATCTACATTACTCATGTCACTCTTAAATTTTCTTTCATGGAACACAAAAGGGTAATGTAAGAAATGCATATGAACTGCTTTTTACTACTATATTATATTCTATATTTTGTCATTTTTTTAAGGTTGAAGATATCTGTACTCTTTCATTTTAATAATTTAAAGACATTTTGCTATACACTTTATTTATGTTCCTCAATAACGTCATAAGGGTTTGAAACAACATGCAATTGCGTAAATAACAGAATTTTCATTTTGTTTCTGTAACAGTTAGAATGCGAAAAGGGGGATTTTAGAAGAGGAAGCAAATGAGAATTACAATACTATATTATGCAATACTATATTTTTTGTTTGCTTGTTCCTATCTTCTTTTACTTAACCTTGTATTTACATTCATTCAGTCATGTTTATCCGGAATCAAGTTGAAAAAGTACCAAATTGGATTATGAACTTACTGAGAGATATATCAAACTGGCAATTCCTAGACACACACATCCCAGAACAGTGGCTAACATGAACCCTCCAGGAACACACAGCCTGCAAAGTAAAATAGACAGAGACAGACACATGTGCATCATTTGAAACACAAGTAAGATGGTGTCATAAAATGTATAACAAGAGAACGGACATGCATGCCAAACACCAGATTGAAATATAGCAAACTTACGCAGCGTGCAAGAGTGCTCTGACGTAGTAATTTCTGGTCAGGGGTCCAAAAGCCTTTACACAAACTGTAAAGCAGTACTGACCACTGAAATCAAACAAAAAACTTTACATGATAAGTTTATGATTCAAAGTACTCAAATTAAGTCTTCATTATACACGTGACTCAGTTAAAACCATCTTGCAGAGAATTATCACTGGTGTGTAGAAATCACCAGCCTGTACTTCCTGTAACTAGTTACAGTCTCAAATGAGGTTAGATTGACTCTTCATAAAACACTCACGTTCTCTCAACGCTAGTGCCTTTGCCCCGTTTGCTTCGTGGATATTCAAGAAAACACACAAACACACCGGCAGCACTATCACAGTCAAGGATATAAATAAGAACTCTAGAAATACACTTTGGTACTTTACCAAATGTGAACTTTACAATTCAAATGACTAGAAGAACACATTTTGCCATGACAATGAAAATAAGGACAAATTATAGTATCACGCATTTTTAGGAAAGAGCCCTAGAGGTTGAAAGGATACATGCCGAAAGCAGCAAACTGCCAGCCTCTGAACTGACCAGCCACCCCGACAACCCCACCAGTCGCATAAACTGCAACAGGAAAAAAAAGTTAGCTTCATTTCCTCATTACCATTTCCTCATATTCACACTAGCCTGCATTAACTTAAATATTACATTTCAAATGTAAAAAATAAAAAAATAAATAAAATAGAACCATATTTTTTAAATATTGTTATTTTACATTCAACTTATTTTTTTTGCTCATAGAGTAATAATCAATTTCTTGCGTTTAAATATAATTAAAGGAAATTTACTACACATTCTTAACAAAATTAAAACTAAACAATGAAACAAAAAACTTGAATGACAGCTTGAATATCGACATGAATGACAACTTCTAGATTTTTACTCTAAACCCCATATTTTATGTAATTGCGTTCTTCTTTTTAGAGTTTTACATAACATTATATATGGTAACGACACTATTCGAGAAACATTAATAACACTGTAGTACTTGTTTAGACGTTTTAAAG
Organism: Enteromius viviparus; assembly: GCA_032353835.1. NCBI lineage: Eukaryota > Metazoa > Chordata > Actinopteri > Cypriniformes > Cyprinidae > Enteromius > Enteromius viviparus. Next base: position 11,955,058 of record JAUCNO010000318.1, read on the forward strand.
CGAAAAAATTAACGAAACAAAATAGAATTAGAGTGTTATGTGTGTTCTTACTTAGTCCAGCAGCCAGAGCTTGCTCGTTGGCCCACATCGCCCACTCAATTTTCCCCATGACCACTTGAGTGCGTGCTATTGCTAATAAGTAAACTTTAGTTTTCACTTAATTCTATACAAGACAAGTGGGAAGTGGCCAGCGTGTTATAAACCCATCCCTTTCGTTTCATCACTTCCTTTCCATTTTGTACTACGCTTCATCAAATATACAGCAAAAATATGAAAGGAAATAAAAGTGCTAGACTGGACACGTTAATGAAAATAGTTACCACAGGAGGCGGGAGGACAGCAAATAGGAACTTCCTCGTTGGTCAGATATGGGTCAGAAGTATTTAAAGATTAAGCCCCACTTTGGCGGATGGAAGAATGATTTGAAGATATCTGCGTCTCGAGTAACGTTACATGACTGACAGAAACGTCCAGAAACTTTTTCTTGTTTTGTTTTGTTTTGTTTTGTTCTCTTTGCTTTTAATTTGCTGTGTCAACACTGATATTATGTTTGACTATCATTAAACTTTGTATTTGAATTTGTATTTGTTCATTAATAATAATAATAAAAATCCTAACAATTACAATAGGGTTTCTGCGCTACGCGCACGAACCCCTAATAACAATAAAAGATTCTGTGTTTACCGTAATTCGAGATGACAACACGTGACGAGCTGTTACCAGAGCCGTTGAGAAACAGAGTTGCGACACTAGGCTTCCAGGCACTAAAGAATGCGGAAGTCAAGTCCATTTATTGCTTCTAAAGCACACTAGCCAGAAAGTACAGTAGCTTATGACATTTTAACTCATTCATTTAGCTACCTCTCGGAAATCTGGCCAGTAGTTGTATTTTATGATACACATTATAGTTAAATGTTTTTTTTTTATATATATATATGCTATTGATAGCCTGAGAAACATCTCAATAACGATCATAACCAGATGCTAGGTATCTTTTTTATTTTTTTAGTCACTCTGCAATCTTTCGCTTCTTGTTTTTTTTTTTTTGCATTTGGGTGGAAAAATCATCTGCGCCACTAAGCGGTTGTCTATTATCTATCATACCTGTCACGCCCCTGCTTGCTGAAGGTGCAGTGCACAGAAGCTGTGTGAGAAATGGAAAAGGGAGGGGGCGCGGAGGACAGCTCACCTCTCCCAAATGGAGCGGACAAGGAGGGGGATCCATCCATTAATTTAGGCTAAACTAAAGCCGCTCTTCCTCTATCGGGTTTTCTTTGCAGAACCGTTCCATTCCATGCCAATCTGAGCCATTTGTGCTACCCTGGGAGATTTTCCCATTAAAGTACAATCCCATTAAAAAGTAGGTATTACAAATTAAAAACAAATTTTGTGTTTTATTCATTTGTACACCTACCTTAACCCTAAACCTACATTTACAGTAATGCAAATATAGTAATTATGAGTTATATTCGCAGTTTTGACTATAATGTATACAGCTATTGGAAACCAACAATAAATATTTCTTCTACCTATTATTTTGTGTTTTATTAATGTCTACACCTACCTCAACCCTAAACATATCCGTAATGAATATACATTAAATATTGTTGTTTAGGGTGAGAAAAAAAATTGCAATGTTGACGTGCGCATGCACAGTAAGCCCTGGTAAGAGAATCTCAGGGGTAGGATAAAGCGGCTAGTTAGAACACTGGCTGATGCGGTTATAGTTTCGATTTCCACTTCAAGACCAATAAAGGATTGGAATCAGTCAATGCCATGGTAGCACAAATGTTTGTGATATGAGGTGTAAATAACCATCGCGTTATGGAGGATGATCAGAAATTTCTTTTGATTTTATTCATCATTGTCAAAATAGCATGCATAACACATAAAAATGAATATTAATCAAAGTTAAGAAAAAGAAATTACAGATTACTTTTGGCTAACAACTAGTTGGTCAGACTAAACGTTTATGATGTGGACGTGAATTGGTTTAGTCTTGACTTTGGTTTTAATTAACCTTGATGAACCATTACAAAATGCATTATTATAGTAGGCCTATGTTTTGGGCACTTTTCCAATAGGATTTACCATCCTACCCACCAACAGAAACCATCACATATCAGTAGACACCATAACACTTTCTATTAAAAGCAATACAATTCCCATTACACTGTGTGCACAATTATTAGGCAAGTGAGTATTTTGACCATATCGTAATTTGATTAATAATTTCCAACTTCAAGCTGCATAAACTTGAATGCTTATTGTATTTAATGCATATCAGGTCATGTGTATTTGTGTAACGAGGCTGGGTGTGGCCTGAGGAGATCAACACGCTATATCAAGGTGTGCATAAATATTAGGCAGATTCTTCTCCTCAGCAAAAATAGGCCAAAAAAGAGATTTAACTGACTCTGAAAAGACAAAAATTGTAAAAAGTCTTTCACAGGGATGCAACACTCTTGAAATATCTAACATATTGGTGCGTGGTCACAGATCCATCAAACGTTTTATAGCAAATAGTCAACAGGGTCGCAAGAAATGTGAAACGTCCCAAAGATTTAAGAAGAATCAAGCATGAAGCTACCAGGAACCCATTATTCTCCAGTGCTGCCATATTCCACAACTGCAACCTACCTGGGTGTCAAGAAGTACAAGGTTTTCAGTTCTCAGAGACATGGCCAAGGTAAGAAAGGCTAAACCCGACCACCTCTAAACAAGATACATAAGTTGAAACGTCAAGAATGGGTTAAGAAATATCTGAAGACCAAAGGTTTTGTGGACTGATGAGATGAGATTGACTCTTGACGGACCAAATGGATGGGCACGTGGCTGGATCAGTAATGAACACAGATCTCCGCTTTGACTCAGATGGCAGCAAAGTGGAGGTGGGGTACTGGTATTATTAAAGATGAGCTAGTTGGACATTTTAGGGTTGACAATGGACTCAAAATCAACTCTCATACCTACTGCCAATTTATAGAAAACACTTTCTTCAAGCAGTGGTACAGGAAAAGTATCTTTCAAGAAGACTTTGATTTTAATGCAAGACAATGCTCCATCAGTTGCATCAACATACTCCACTGCATGGCTGGCCAGTAAAGGCCTAAAAGATGAAAAACTAATGACATGGCTCCATTCTTCACCAGACTTAAACCCTGTTGAAGACTTTTGGGCCCTTATTAAGCAGGAAATTTACAGTGAAGGTAAACAGTACACCTCTATGAACAGTGTCTGGGAGGCTGTTGTTGCAGCTGCACAAAAAGTTGATTCTGAGCAGATCAAGAAACTGACTGACTCTGTGAAAGGAAGGCTTTTGACTGTTATCGAAAAGAAGGGTGGCTATATTGGTCACTGAGGTTTTCTTTTTTAAATTTCAGAAATGTTTATTTGTAAATTTTGAGTTTGTTTATTATTCTCACTTTAACAGGTGAAAATAAACAAGAGATATGGGAAAATCTTTGTTAGTCATTTAGTTGCATAATAATTCCGCACACTAATAGTAACCTAATATTTGGTGTACATAGATATTGTCTTAAGAAACCCAAAACATCCCTTTTACTACTTACACATTCAGGTTTGACGGTTTGTTAACATTTTGGATTGACCGAGAGCACTGTAGTTGTACAATAACAAAATTTATCCTCAAAAATACAACTTGCCTAATAATTGAGCACACAGTGTAAAGTTTTCTCTTGTTTATTTTTTCTTTAGAAACAAGCACCTGTGTTTAACGCTGTGTGTTTGTGACCGTATTACCGCTATCACGTGTGATAAATATCTTAGTTGAGTAATTAGGCACTATTTGACAGGCTTTTAGTGCGCGCGCGCGCTTCAGGCGTACTCGTTGAAAAAGCGCGTCCGGACAGCACACAGATGAAATGTTTAATCAGCAAGACTTTTAAAGAGAATAAAGTACTTTTTTCATTGCGAATCAGTGCAGTGTCTGGTGAGTGTAATTCTACCACTGAGTTAACACTGATGTCAATGTGTGTCGCGTTGTGCAGCATATTGAAATGGAGATGATAAAATAACACGATACTACGATATTCCATAAAAAGCTGATCATGGAGTTATTTTCAGAAATCGCCCTATTGCCCACTTCTACATCAGCCTCATAAACAAAATACTTCCACACGTGGCTCTTTCCTCCTTTCTTTCAACGAGCAGATTCAGAGCCGCCTTATCACCATCTCTCTGTGCTTTTATGAAGAAGACGTAGCTGCGCAGTGCGCACATTTCGGTTAGAGCAGCAAGAAGCGGATTGACCCGTTGCTCGGTACAACCGGTACTTCAGAAAACCTGGTACCATAACATTTACAATTTTTTCGTACCGTCTTGGTAACGAGTCTTTTGACAACACTAGTTCAAACTTTCAATTTGTTACGTTTGGCTGCTGCACGCCCAAACAGCGAGCTCAGGCTCTCGAGCCTTACTGGTTTACCGGCCTGCTGTGAAAACACGGCTCATGACCCATTGTATGTGCAATTAACAGTTCGCTGACTTTGCCCCGTTACATGCGCAAGCGGCGAAATCAGGTGCGAGTCTTTACTTATGTATACCTTATTGCTTTGTCTGGCTGGCACCTCAGGCAAGCTTCAATAGGAGCTGAGGCCATTGGTCGGCATAACACGGCATCTTATCAGACGCAGTACTCGTTCCCGTGTCTCAGGGAACCTGGGTTACGGAAGTAACCTGTATGTTTTTTCCCATAACATCTTAGCAGACGCAGTACGAGTGAAGTGTCAACAGGGAACTATATTTTAAATTACGTATTTTATATTGCTCAGTATGACATTGTAATAATGCCATAATTATATATTTATGTGTTAAAATGTTACGGCATCACATAACTAGCAAACATATATATATATTTATTTATTTATTTATTCATTTAAAATATTAATAAGCAGTGAAGAAGTTGTGTTTGAGTATTCATATTTTAGTGAGAAAAATAATAAAAATTTGTAAAAAATGTATTGGGGCCGATAACCGATCACCAAGATCATGATCTGCCGATTGCAGATCACAGAATGGCAGAGGAATGGGAATCTTTTATCTATAATCTAGCAGAGTTTGCACCATTTGTAGAAATGAAAACTATAAAACTCTAAATTAACTATATTGAGAAAACAGTGGAAATAGGCTACAGTCAAGATCTTGAAGTGGTTTCTTCTGTTATTATTATGAATGCCTGATGTAGTTGAGGAACCAACTACATCAGATCCAAAAAAATAAAATAATATAAGATACTGCAAGCCAATGCCATCCTTCTCACATTTTGTATAATAAATACAATGCTGCATGGCTCACGTCGTTTAAATCACTCACAGTCGGCTGGTTGAGGGTTGGGGATGTTGTTGGCTTCGACGGGTTTAGTTTCTCATACTCTGCATATTCAGTTGTATGGCGTGTTTAAGATGCCTTATCATGTAAGTGGTATTAAAATGCCGTTGCTTGCTTCCACCTCGAGGGATTCCATTACCACAAACTTCCAACTCATGTTGCCACTGGTAAGATCCGCTCTGCTGTTGTTTACCTGTGCGCCGTGCATGCACATGTGAAAAAGTCCTGCAAGTAATTTACGTCAAGTGATCGGCTTTTTTGATCTGCATTATGGGGTTCGCTGATCAAGCTATTTTTAGCCAATATCGGCCGATCATGATCTGTGGCTGATCAATCGGGACATCCCTAATAAAAATTGTCATATTGCCTTCTTAAGTTTTTTTTTTTTTTTAAGGAATTTTAAAACATTTAGTGTAAACTGCATTATAAATAAATAGCAAAAAATAAATAATTATTAAATAATATTTAATTCAGAATAATGTGAAGCATTAGTTGTATTTGAACCATGGAACCCAAAAACCTGCATCCTGTCTTTGTCCCATTAACGTAAAGATTACTATTAGTAAAGCAAGCTTACCTAAGATTGAAACGATGACCACCACAAAATCAAAAATGTTCCACCCGATGGAGAAGTAGTGATAGCGCAGGGCGATGGTCTTGAGAACGCACTCCCCGGTGAAGAGTACAATGAAGCCAAAGTTGATTAAGAACAGAATAGATTCCATCTCTTCACTCTGGTCATCAGTCTCCACCATCATGGTCACCATGTTCAGGCAGATCATCACC
>JAUCNO010000318.1:11986949-12005166 GCA_032353835.1 Enteromius viviparus
GGAAATTAAGTAAAGATCATGATCCATGAAGATTTTTTGTAAAATTCCTACTGTAAACAAATCAAAATGTCATTTTTAAATTGCATTGATAAGATATTCATTTGGACAACTATAAAGGTGATTTGCCCAGTATTTAGATTTTTTTGCACCCTCCGATTCCAGATTTTCAAATAGAAGTATCTCGGCCAAATATTGTCCTATCCTAACAAACCATGTATCAATAGAAAGCTTATTTATTGAGCTATTTATGTTGTATATATCTCAGTTTTGTAAAATGTTACCTTATGACTGGTTTTGTGGTCCAGAGTCACAAATAATGGTGGTTTATATCAAGCTGAAACATACAATGATATTTGTCTTTGCAATTAGAACGATCTTTTAGCTTTTCACACTGCACGCGTAAGCAGCGCGTATGCCGAGCAGAAGCAGTGTGTGGCGATCGTCCATTCATCACACTTGCAGTGTTTGTCGCGCGCAGCTGAGCCGAAATTATCGCGCGAGGCACTGCCGCTCCTGCGCTGCCGCTCCTGCGCTGCCGCTCCTGCGCTGCCTTGACCAAAGTATTCACAACGGCGCTGTCAGCAAGTCTGACAGACTGTGACAATTCTCTGCAGGATGTGACCGTCACAGTTCGTGTGTTTATAGCGTGTAAGACGAATTGCGGAAACCATGTTGCATGCACTGACAGTCCCGATGGTTGTCGTCTTGCCCCCATTTACGTCCAACAGACAGTAACTGTTTACAAGCCTTCAAAAAATTACGCTCCTCAGTTTTTAATAGCATAAAAGCCAGCCAGCATAAAAGAATTCAGTTCCCACGTGTCACTGATGCAATATGCAGTTACTCCGAGGTAATTGTTGTCCCACTTTCCTGACAAATAATTCGTCACACCGCGCATGCGTGAAATGCGTTAAAAAAATTAACGTAATTAACGACAAAAATTAATTACCGCCGTTAACGCGTTATTTTTGACAGCCCTAATAATTTGTGATCTGAAATGCAGTGAGTACAAATAGATAGCAGACATACAAATATCTTCTGATGCCACTAACCTGGAATAGTAGGAAATTCAGTTTTTAGTTCTACCTCAAAAGTACTTTTTGTATCTAGCCGGCACCTTGTAAAAATGAGTTGTTTCATGACGACCCCATTTACGAGATTGAGTAATGCCCAGCCAATTAGACTGAAAGTGACGATTATTGTCAATTCTTGCCTCTTGCATTTTTGTAAGCAGCATACTTTAGACAGTCAGTGACTCGATTGTGGGCAGTTCATGGGCGTGCCATCTAAAGCTGAGACTGTATTGTAATTACAACAAGATGTAGATCCCTGACACACGTAGATAGCAATCTTTATCTCTGGGTAAAACGAATGAGCCACTTAGAGTGACTCAGTGAGGCGTGAGCTTTCCCTAATCTTCTCTCTTATATTTCAAGAAGAGGCAATTTTCTGCTAAATGTCATTACAATGTTTTTGCCCAAGTATACCAGCAAAGTGGCTCCATTAATTGTGGTTGGTTTTGAGGAGATAATTTCCCCATGTTAAGCAGGCTGTAAAAACACATGGCTTAGAGTGTAATTACAGGCACAGGCGCAGGCAAATTTATCTCCTGCTCAAATATACTATGAAGCCGGGAGTCATGTAAAAAAATAATTTTCCTTTTGAAGAGCCGTTAAGCGCATGCCACACATCAGCTCACCCAAAAGAGCAAGCAATTCAGCAAGTCCTACCAGATATGGGTGACAGCGTTTACGCTCAAATAAACTGAGGGCATGACGTGAGTTATTAAGCTGAATATTTCAAACAACAAATTAATAACACTGAGGATGAAAGGAGAGGAGGAAGTGACACGATGCTCGAATTTCATGGGTAAATGTGCCTTTCAAATACGATTTTATGCATTAATAGCTAGGAAAATCTTAACATATTGGGACGTGTACTGGTAAAACACTCACTGTAGCATAATGAAATATCGTTGCTTGCGAAAAACTTATGTTGTCAGAAACCAGGCTTATTGCCAGCAAAACTTTAATCACTTCCATTGTTACTAAACAAACATAATCCGAAAAGTAAAACTTTTTTTAGTCCTTCGAAAGTTAGAAAACTGAAGCAAAATCAATCAGAATTTTCCAGAATGACTACTTATATAATTAGATGCTATGAACTTTTTTTTTTTTTTTTTCAGTCGGTTGTTGATGTTCAGGTACAATGCATGTGCAGACCAAGACAAGGCAGGCTGCTAGATTCCCAGCAGGAGGCCTCATAGACAGCTCCAGGAACAACATTCTGCAAATTAATCAGCAACTGCAAGAATAGCTGAAGTTATCGGTTTTACCTGTCATGGCTAAAGTGACATCATAGAAAAGATACTAGAAATATCTCTGTTAAACCACTGTCATACAGTACTGCAGCTTGTGTGTTTGCTTAGACATGTGAGTGAGTCTGCAGGAACAGTGAATTAATATAGTTTATTTATTTGGCATGAGGGTGTTCGGTTTAGACTGCTGAGACGGCCAGTGGCCTGTTTTCCTACGTGCAGCTAAAATAGACTCTCACAGTGGACAGCCACTCAGACTTCGCTATTTACAGAACACACACACACTGCCTATGTATTCTGTTGCCAAGGCTATTTTTGCGCATAAATTCAAACTAAAATGCACCATTTAATATACGTTATAATAAATCTTATTCAATACAAATTTAAACTATTAGCAAGAAATGGTTACCAACGTATACAGAATGGTTGGTTGTAACATGATTGTACAGATGATGTTTAGAAGCAAAGAATCCTTCTGCGTTTTGCTTCTCTGCATTTTGTGATATATATTTATAAGTAAATTAACATCTAAGAGCTAAAAGTAAATGTGCAATTCATGCAAAGAGCAAAATTCTTATTTGCAAAAACATTGAAAGAAAATTTAAATATATATAAAAACACAGAATTAAGCATCATGTAGTGTAGTGTATGGTATTGTGAAGTGTAAAGTAGACTTGTGAATTTGACAAACAGCCCAGAAGAGACAGTGTTGACCACAGATACATAAGTCACTGACAGAAGCACTTTCAGCGCTAACCGTTAATAACACTTACGACTGGAGATCGTCACATTAATGTAGCAGTGGATACCAGCAGCAGTCACTTACAGTGCTGACAAACAGAAGCGCATGTCATTAGAGACACAAGAGGAACAGCTACCTAACATTTCCATCCATCACAAAAAAAAGCAAAACAAAGAGAAAAAAAAAAACAATACTGATTGGCATAAAGGTCATTCATTCATTCGTTCATTAAGCATTTTGATCGTTATTGTTTCTCTTTTTACTATTTTTCTGTGTGTGCATTTTGTTTTTCAAATATGATATATATCATATTTATATGTACTTCACATGTTTATGCGTTTCACCTTGATCTTGAAATGTTTCCTTCTACATATGGAATTTGATTTCTTTTACTGATTTTTTTATACATATATAATGCATTAATTATACATATATAATGCACGACTATATAAATATTGATTAATAAATTGATTAATTAAATTTATACAATATAATATAAATGTATTTGTATATGTAAAATTACAGTATTAAATGTAATTTTACATTACATGTAAATTTAATAGAATATGTAAATAAAAATAAAATGAAATTAAAATAAAATGTACAATATTGAACACTACCTTTTAGACATGTTTTAAAGTGTTGATTGTTTCACGCACAGATGAAAAGCATTGTGTCAATACAGTTCCATATCACTTCACAACATTATTTTTTTCAATTACAACTGCCATAAAACTACTCTGAAATCAAAGATATTAACTAAATTATTTTGTAGATATAAGCGTACTTCCACAGAAATACATAAAAAAAAAACATTATTTTTCATGGAAGCAAAATGTCATATTAAACAAATTATTTATCTGTCTCACCTTTTAAGAAACAAATAATTTTTCAATAATTAATTGTTCTGTTGTCAATCATTTATTATGCATTTATTTTATCAATCATTATCATCAAATTGGTATTGTAAATAATGAGAATAATAATGTATCTTATCGATAATGCACGTGCTATCTGGTTAAACTTTATAAGATCAAAGTGCAGAGGTCGTATTTTATTGTTGTTGTTTGTGATTTTTGTGGTTGTACTTTAGTGGAACTAACTTTTGTGAAATTTAGATGTACATTAAGAGCATTTTTATGTATATTAAATTATTTGTTGTGCTTTAGTACCTAAAAAAAACTAAAAAGTATCTATAAATGCTAATGAGATTCTCCATTCTTAGAAAACCAAAAAAAAAAAAAACTTGACCAAAAAAAAAAAAAGAAAAAAAAAGAAAGAAAACACATGGATGATGCCTGTGTGTGTGTGTGTGTGTGTTCAGAGAAGAATGTCTCCCTTGTAGAAAACACATGCCATGAGAGCACTTTTATTACTTTATTATTACATTTTTAAATAATGTTGGATATAATTACTTACAGACCAGTCCTGTTCAAAAATACTAATCACCACACACTCACTCACACACATACATAAATAAAATGCATTGCCAGAACATGTTTCACTTCATCTCTTGATTTAGATGATTCTAAACATTATATGCGGTCTGTGTCTGTCTCTCTCTTGTTCCCTTCTCTGGTTGTTTGTTTATCCTCTTCCCAGCTGAACTGCGGCAGGCCTCTGACTGTGAGGCTGAAACAAATCTTTTCTGTGCTTGTGCGAGCCGACTCGGCTGGAATTAGGAGGGATTTGTAAACATTAGCCAAAGAACAACACTGAAGTGTTTGAGAGCCTTAAGAGCACTACACTGCAGAGTGAGTGTGGTTTTTTTTCTGCGCAAGAGCATACATGAATGTGGAGTGAGAGGTTGATGGGAGTTTTCATTGAAGAGTCGATCTGAGGAGAGACAGCCTGTCAAATACTAGCAGGAGAAACTTCTTAAGAGAGAAGATAGGAGATGAAGTGTGCTAATAATTACGCACATACAGAAAACAGCAGAGGGGAAAAAGTCTAAAAGTAAACTCCCTATCCTTTCAGGGGAGTACATTCAAAAATCCCTTTTCACATGCAGATAATACATCTACTCAGGACCCAAAACTGACACTCACCAAGCACAAAATGTGACTAAAAGCTAAAACTTTAGTGAACAAAAGTTTAGTGACCCATCGGTAATAACATTTTAGGATTATTTTAAAAATGTTAAAAAACCGGGGCACTTATTGAGCAATATTGAGATATTGACTAATTTAAACATTTTAAAACATTTTACAACAATAGGCGCCTCCATAGTTGTATTAGGGATGCACTAGTGTATGGCATTAAAAAAAACTAAACAAAAACACACACACACACACACACACACAGTAAAACTTAGTTTTATTTGAATTTTTTATTTTTTCTTAGTTGAAAATTCTTAGTTGAATTTACTAAGAGTCATTCGTGATCCAGTGCTTACAGATAATTACTTCACTAAAAAAATAAAAATAATAAAATAAACAAGAACACTGGTGAGGAGATTATTTACTGTTAATTATGGATCAAGGTGGCCCTGTGGACAATAGTGATCTATGATACTATATTATTAATTTCATAGTATTTAAGTATTTGTGGATTTGAGGAGTAAAAATTTTACCCATGGGGAAAAATTTGAACAAATGAGTATACGAACAATTCAGTATTTAATGTATATGTTTAAGATATAATATATTGTATAATATTTATAATTATTTGGCCTTTGTTGATTCATTTTAATGTTATAGTAGTAGATTAACTGATACGTTTATATGTATATTTTACAGGATTTAGTTGGGAGAGATCAGACCATGGTATTCTTATAAGCAGATAGATTTTCGAATAACTGGCATACAGTAGCTGCATCAATGCATAACTTGTTTTATGTGACTATATGTAAGCAGAAAGTATTATAGTCGCCACGTAAATTAGTATGGAGTTCTCATTCACCTTCAACGTTACATCGACACTGATGTTAGGGATCTCACTTGGGAGCCCAATTATCTAAGAGACTTACAAGTAAAGGCCAATGACATTTGGTTATTGGAATTTGCATGCCAAGCCATTCTCTGCTTCCACGACTATTAAGCTCATAGGAGCTTAGTCTGGCAAAGCTACTGTACCTTACTACCCACCTTCTGGGAGGTGGGCTAACCTGCGTCCATCAGATGCCTCTGTATACTACTGGACGAATCTACAACCAATCAGGAGGAGCTCGTTTCTCAGTGGTTAGAACTTTTTAGGGAACTGAAATGCTCTAAAACAGCAGCTTTGCCAGACTAACTTTGCTCGCGAAGTGAATGTAGCATCAAAGTAAGTATGGGCGGGCCCAGACTAATTTCCCGTATATCTAGGGAAATATCTTTTCTAACATTTGCTTCTGGGTGTGGTAGTTTCCTTACATCCGAGAATGGGCATGATTGCTGTCTCACATGCCTGGGCCATAAGCATACCAAGACCATTTCCATGGATGTTTTATGCCCACACGGTGAATGCATGATGTCCATTGCCACTCAGAGGTTGTGGTGCTCATTTATAGTGAGGCTTCCCTCGGCTGAACCAAGTTCAGGTTTTTGGGATGTAAAGAATCGCATTGCTTGCTCACAGTCAATCTCGGCACAAGGACACTTCGCTTCTTCAAGATCCTGGGGCATATGGCAGCTGCAGAATTGACACCACTGTTATTGTTGCAAATGAAGCACTGCCGGATCCCAAAATGGGCTTGGCACTGTGGCACTCTCTGGGTTGGCGTTGCCCTGGTTTGTCGCTCTCATAACGTCGCAATCCACACGCCATCTCAGAGTTAGACGCGGCTAAAATCCAGGAGAGCTCAATTTTGCAGCTGATGCACTCTCATGACAGCTCACTCTCTCTAGACAACAGAGATTCCATCTCCAGGTAGTTCAGGTGATTTGGAGTTGATTCAAGGAAGCCCAGGTAGACCTGTTCGCTTCCCAGGAGTCCTTCTGTTGCCGGCTGTTTTATTCCCTGATCAAAACTCCCCTTGGCATGGACACACTGGCCCATAGTTAGCCCTGGTGTCTATGCAAGTGTGGCTTTAATTCCCCTGGTGAATTTCCCTGCGGAAGTACCTCCATTCAGGTGGTGGCTCCAATTTGGAACCTGCACAGAGATCTGTGAAACTTGCATGTGTGGCTTCTGAACTATATGTGGTAGACCTTACTGGCCTTTCGCAGGCTGTGATAAATACTATTACTCAAGCTAGATACCTCATTACGAGGTAGGACTATGGTGTCTGTTCATAGAGTGGTCTTCCTGTCATAGGGAAGACCCCCAGAGATGCAAGGTTAGCATGGTGCTTTCCTTCCTGCAGGAAAAGTTAGAGCGGAGGCTGTTCCCCTCCACTTGTATGGTCCACCTCCAAGTGTATGCTGCTATCATAGAGGCACATCATGATGCAGTGAATGGTGCAACACAGGAAAAGCAACACCTGATCATCAGGTTCCTGAGATGTGTGATAAAACTAAATCCTTCCAGTCCACACCACATCCTTTTTTAGGATCGTCTATGGTACTGGTAGGACTGGCTGGACAGTGACCCTTTGTGCTGCTTGACACAACAGAGCTGAAGTTTCTGTATCTCAAGACTTCGCTCCTGGTTGCACTCACCTCAATCAAAAAGAAAGGGGACCTGCAGTCATCCTCGTTCAATGAATTGTACATTTATGTAAGCCATTCTTTGCCTGCTTTGGAGGACAGCAGAAGGGGATGGTTGTCTCCAAACAGAGGTTGCTCATTGGTAAGTGCATGCCATATCGTTGTTGTTTCAAGCACTAGATGAGGAGTCCACCCTGGAAGTAAGAGATCATTACACTCAAAGTGTCATCTTCTCCTGGTTGCTAATGCCTGGTGCCTCTCTTTAAGTCATACTTAATATATGTAGAGCTATACGTATGTAGAGCTGAGATCTTGGTGACACAGAACACCTTTGCAAGATTTTATCATGTTTGTGTAGAGCCAGTTTCTTTTCGCATGTTGGGTTCAGTCAGGTAAATGCAGAGAGTTCTGGCTTGGTGTCTTGCTTGCTTGCCATTCCTCAGGTGAGTATATGTGCACTTGAGAAGTCTTTACTGCATTCAGTTCGGGGTTATTATACTATCAAGTCACCCCTTGGAGCTTGGCACTTGAAATCTCAAATATCCTATGCTCCATGGTATGTCCAATTATTACCATGTCTCACCTTGACAGTTCACACATTTGCTTGTCAGCACTTGCAACTTAAATTTTAAGTAACATAGTTTAGGTTGTGGCATTTCACACAGAAACTCCTAACATTAGTGTTGACGTAACTTTAAACATGACTATACTTGGTTATACTGTTTATGTACAGTACTCAGTTTACAATCATGTGCACTTAACAAAACTCTTTTTTCTCTTTTCAGCGATGACTCATCTGAACAGCTCTGAATGTCCATTGCATTCATAGTTTTGGTAAAAACCTAAAAGAAAAATAAATATGACGAAATATAAGCTAATGTCACAATCATCACTTTTCATTTAGTTTTCATTTAAATTGTAATTAATTTTGTTTTTTGAGATATTTTTGTCCAATTCTTTCCCAATTGTTTTATTTCCACCACCACTAGTTGATTGGTTTTTGCAGACTGGATTTCCAGGGATTTGCTTCACACCACTCAACAAAGCTGTTGACCTGATTCCTATTTTCCTGTCACAGAAGGTCCTACAAATCAATCCTATTAAAGAAATTAACCCTACTCTCTGCTATTCCTCCAAGGTGTTTGAAGCAAATTATCTATCTTCTTTCCATCCATACATCTCCATAACTGTCAAATAGATCAAATGTAAACATGTGCAAGCTATCTGTAAACATAACTGTGCTGTTGTTGTAAAGCTGTATGATCACAGTAGCCTAACAATGTTTATCAAACCAAACATCATGGGTAGGATACTATCCTGAGTCAAAGAGAAACATAATGAAATCTTCTGACTTAATTTTTTGTTTGCTTGTTTTTTGTTTATTTTTGAGAATGTTCTCAGTGCTCAACAAGACAAAGGAAAGTGAGTTGTTTTGCAATTCCGAGGGCGTGCAAACAGTTGCATTTTTCATACTGCATACCACATGTAAATTGCGGTCAGGTTTTTAGCATGCACTATTTTGCTCCCAGTAAAGTCTGCCTCCTCAATGACCCATCTGAGTTTGTGACCCAAACGGAGCACATGAGAGCCATTAAATAGCAGAGACGGTATCAGAACTTAAACTGGTTGCATGACTCCAAAGCCACACTCCATAGTGAGGCTAACCAACATACACAGAGAACAAGCCATTAAAAGTCTGGAGTGAAGGACTCTGTCTTTCTCTGCAAACATAAGCCCTGTCCTGCTCATGGGGAATAACTTCTGACTGGTCTTTATAACTGAATCCCTCCAGTAATGGCTTTTCAGAAGGGTGACAGCAAGGCTAACCTATAATTAAACACGGAAAGTGCATTCTTTTGGCTAGTAAACCATTACTATGAAATGAGAGATAGAGAGAGAGAGAGAGAGAGAGAGAGAGAGAGCGCAAAGACATTATATATTCCCCCTCCGTCTTTTACCAACACATACACACATACACATACCAATCATTTAACAGCAAAGAGCCACTGAGCCTTGTAAACACTAGTTATGTCTGGCCTAAAAACTTGAGGCAGACACACTGACTCCAAACACCCCACTGTTCACTTTTCTTCTTCTTCTTCTTCTCCTTCTTAAAAAAAATGGGACATAAAGCTTCAAAATGCACAATAGCCCTACAGCATGGAAACAGAGTACTAGGACAATGTTACAGCATCTGCTATGTTACAGAATACAACTTACATGTATGTATATAATCCATTAAAGCCGGCACATGACGGAAGAGGGGTGTCTCAAAGAAAAAAAAAAACATGGGGGCGATATTGTAACACAAAATATCTCCAGCAATATGTCAAGTGGCTCATTCACAGGTGTAATAAAACTGACGTTACTACAGCTATGAAACTAAAAGCATCTCAGAGGGATCAGCTGGTGCCTATTTTCCACAAGTTTATATCTTTATTTAGGGTCTTAATGAATATTTGTAAAAAATTAAAATAGTGAAAAAATAAATATATAATCTTTACACTGTCAAGATCATTTCTATTTTCATCAAGCCATTCTATTCCATGATGCTTTAAATGGTAATGAGTGCTGACCCCGCCCCTCACAAAGTAAATTATTACATCCAAGAAAAAAATGCCTCAATTGCTTAATCAGAGAAATCTTGTACCAGAACCAGAACAATTTCTGTATCTGCAAGATAGACTACTAAAAAGAACACATAATTATTTCATTTAAATATAATTATTTCATTTTTTTCTTCTTTGCATTAGCTAGTGTCTTAGCAAAGGTATTTGCATAAATACCAATAATTAGCATGATTGGCTGAGACCCAAGTTGTCACTTTTTCAACTTTTGCAGCAAGCAACACCAGTGGCGTGACGCAATAGACTCACAATTCAGTTTGACAATGCATGACAGAATCTCGTTGTTAGTGTAGTGTGATTGCAGAGAGGGCAAACTGATTCCACTTTCTTAATAAATGTCCCCAGCCATATTGCAATATACGTGATAAGTTGTCCAATTGGAGGCACATACAAAATGAGACCATTTATGTACCACACTTTAGTACCTAGGGGTAGGGAGTCAATCAAATGCCTGCTGAATGTTGTGAATGTTTGTGTTTCCTGTAGTATTTAACCTTCTACAATGGGCTAATGACTGTCGCTAGATAGAACCACACAGCATCACACTAACTGTAGAAGGATTTGTTATACATTACAGTATCTGGTCCTGAGTGGAGGTCACCCTTTCCTAGCCGCAACAGCTGCTGCTATAGCAGACAGTAGAAAGGACACAAATGACTGATTAAGACCTTTGATTAGAGCAATTATAGTGGCGCTGCAGGGCTTACCCTACCACACACATACACAGAGGGAGAGAGGGAGAGAGAGAGAGAGAAAGGATATGGGATTCAGGGACACACTCATTCTGCTCTGGATGATAAAACCCGTGGGTGGAAAGGATTGAGAAATTTTGCTGAGAGACTGAACAAACCCTGTAATGAATCAAACCACAGGACTCCTTGGAGAGGCATTGCTCACTTGCAGCAGAGAATTAAATTAATTTTAGGCAAACTGACTTATAAGAACATTGTTAAGCAAATACAATTGCTACCTTCCTTTTTATTGTGTCTCACATATTTTACTGCTATGGGTATTGTCCTAAGTATTATGTGGTTGCTGTATTATGGCAGACACTGTAAAATTTATAACCTTTATAACCTTTTTTTTTAATTTGTTATGCAATTAATTACAAATTCCAATCAAAACTTAGACATACAATAAAAGAGAAGCCATCAATACTTCAAACAGATGTATGGGAATTATGCACTGACCAAAATTATTCAAAGTAGCTCTGACTGATTTTATTTCAACCAGTATGCACTATGCTTTATAGAACTGCTAACAACCTTATATTTTTTTGGTTACACTTTATTTTGATACTCCACTATAGACATTCTACTAACAATATGTAACTTTGTAACTGCATGTCAACTACATGTCAACTAATTTCAATTAATGTGCAACTACATGTCTGCTAACTCTCAGAGTAGACTGTTAGGGTAGGTTAAGTAGAATATGTTGACATTTATCCCAGCTGGTTCACAAACAATACATAAACAAACAAATGCATAAACAACTAAACAAATAACCCTATTCAGATGATACTATAGTTTTCTAAAATGCATTTGAGTTTACATCTGTGATAACATTAATCTATTCACAAAAAAAAAGCACATGTGCTTTGGTTGTCAATAATCAATGTTTGTATATATATATATATATATATATATATATATATATATATATTAAAGAAGTTGCTGCTTAAAACAATACCTAATAGTTGCATGGCAGGAAAATTCTTTGTTACTGTGTTTGTACACTAATCCAGTTACTGCCCTTTAAAACACAAAGCCATATGGTTACATATGAATCACTGAGCAATAGAGACTGTGATCTAAGGGGCCATTACCTGGTGGTAGTTATTAAAAATAGATATGGTTGTGCTGGAAGCATTAAATGTAGGCTGTAAGTAAGGTGCACTTAGGCAAAAGACAGTAGACGAAAGCCATTTATGAAGTCTGAAGCATTACCACCAGGCTGCATGAATGAATGTGATACACTGTATTCCTGCAGCTCTGTTTTTTTTTTTTGACAAGAGATGCAAAAAAACAGAAAACTGGCGAGTCTTTAAGTGTCTTCTCTCTCTCTCTCTTTCTCTCTCTTCGTTCATCTCTGTCTTTGCCTGCCTCCTGCGTTAGGTAAAGCAGATGGTGCTAAATTCAATAACAACACACACATGTATGTTATCTTTAGTCACATTTTCTTAAATTGACATTTACATATTAATCATAGTGCATACAAGCTCGTGTCAAAACAAATGAATTAATTCCGAAAAAATGTGCAGGTTTCCTCAGCTACAGACCACACTTTAACCATGGAAACTTATGAAATGACTTTTTCAACAGAAAATGTTGCTCTCTGCTTTGCTGGCTCACCATATAAAGTACAGCATAGTTTTCACAACATATCTGAGCCATCTATTTTTTATTTATCTATTTGCCTGTCATTAACATCATCACCATATATGTGGCATTACAGACTTTCATTCAGTTTGCACATTTTCAAGTTAGGAAAAAAAAAAAAAACATCTATAAATTGATTTCTGGTTAAACCATAAATATGAAACGGTAGATTTTATGTAAAATGTAATGGTCACAATTATGTAGTTTTGAAAAATGTTTCGGCAAAGCAAACAAAACAGCCGGGACATCCGTGGGCTAATTGTTAGGGAGTCGGGCTTGTAGTCGAAAGGTTGCGGGTTCGAGCAGGTCCGGCAGGGATTGAAGGTGGAGGGAGTGAATAACCAGCGCTGTCTCAATACCACAACTGAGGTGAGTCCCTTGAGCAAGGCACCGATCCCACAAACTGCTCCCTGGGCGCTGCAGCGATAGCGATATAGCTGCGTGTTTGATCACTTCTCACTACTGTGTGTGCACATGGATGGGTTAAATGCAGAGCACAAATTCCGAGTATGGGGCACCATACTTGGCCACATGTCACATCCTTTCCTTTCCTAACAAACAATGTCACATCTTTCACAAGATTTTAAAAAACAACAGCAAAAACATCATATAAGTGGTCCTTTTGGTTTTTTTTATATGCCTCATAATTTTCCTATAAGGAGAAATTGGTCCGGGTCATTATGAGTTACAACTAATGTTTTTGTTTATTCCATTCCTCAGACTCTAAGATTTTTGTACCTCTGCTGAGTGCTAAAATACTTAATGGTGTAGAAATGTGTGTGAGCTCACGCTCTCGCTCCTTTGCGAGCAGGCAGGAAACGGCAATATAATAAAATAACATTTATTATAACAAAACAAACAAAGGAACTGCTGAGAGCATAAAACAGACACGACGTACTACAACAGACGCTAGACAATACACAGGGAATGAACTAAATACAATGACTAATCAACAGACAAGGGGAGACACCTGGAAAAAAGGCTGGACAGGAGTGAGCGGTGATGAGATGGGCAAGACACAGCACATGGGGAAATGAATGAAAACAAAACACAGAGCACATGGACAAGATAAACACAATGACAGGACCAGGTGGCGGTGTGACAATATCATTTCCTCAATGATGATGAACATTATTTTTCAGTTAATTCTGAAAATGATTTGTTAAATTTGATGGCACATTTAGTAATTTTTGTCAAATAATGTCAGGGTTAATTTGTTCCTTCAAGTAAAATAATTGTTGCTACTGTTATGTTTCCTCTATAAAGTTTTGAAGTTTTTGTGTGGCATTTTAAAGTTTATTTTATTTTATTTTTTTATCCTCATTACCTGTTGTCTTTTATATAGTGAAGACAGGCAGTTGAAAATTATGCATATTAAATTATTTGGTAAAAAGTGAATACTGTATAAATGGCAGAAACAGTTAATTCAAATTAATTAACAGAGATAATTGGCCCATGTTTTGTATTTATTGACCAATTAATAAGCAATAACCAAACCCATAAATTCAAATCGATTTAATCTAAAGATGAATTTAAAATATGGCACGAAAATAGAGACTTCTCTGAAATGACCATTTGCCAACGTTTAAGAGAGAGTATTATTTCTTGTACAACTGTCCAGATGCACCTCCATATAATGAGTATGTGAAATGAATTAAACTCTCTAAAAGGTGGTAGACCACAGCTTTATAACACATGCCACAGAGCGCCTGTCTAACCCACTGCTGAAGGTTCACGACTACATCTCTCTAATTGCGTCCCATTACCCTGCAGGCAGACGGGTTCTGGAAAACTCTATAATGACCTCACATTTCAACTTTTGGCAGGAAATAGTCATGACCTTAAAAAAAGAGCACAATCATTACCCAAACAAAAGGGACGTGAGGATACTGCACAGAAAATAGGAGAAACTATGCTAGATGCCTTCGGTAAAACAGCACTTACGAAGAGCTAGTTTAATTAGACACACAGAATAATACTAACAAGCAAATGATGGAAGTAGAGAGGTAGAGGAAGAGGGTCGACCGCGGGCAGTGCTGGGGGAAACGGAGATGAAACTTCTCCTTGAATACATTTGACTAAATTCTGCTATTCAGCAAGTTTATGTGATACCAAACATACATGTTAAGTTGTAAACTTTCTTTCTTTCTTTCTTTCTTTCTTTCTTTCTTTCTTTCTTTCTTTCTTTCTTTCCTTTAAATAGCAAAAACAACAATAATAATAAATTAACAAATAATAAAAAAAAGATTACCTGTATCGAATTGTTTTTTGATTGTTTATTAAATTGTTTACTATTTTTTAATTAAGTTATATTTATTATTTACATATATTTACATATTTATTTTTATATTACATAGTTAATATACGTAACTTAAGCTTAACCTTGATATTATACATTCAAGTATTTTAAACCTAAAACACTGATGTTGCCAAAAACACGGTAATTACCATGTAATAATACAAAATTAAATATTGCACATATTTTGCAGACTGCATTATCCCACACACACACACATATACTGTACTTGTATTTGTGGTTTATGAGACTCTCCATTGGTGTAATGGTTTTTATACTGTACAAACTGTATGTGGTTTTGCTCTACATTGACTCTACACCTAAACATACCCCTTACAGGAAACTGCGCACTTTTTGAATTTCATAAAATACTGTTTAGTATGTTGTTTAAGCCTTTTGTTTTACAGGGACACAGGATGTGTCCTCATAAACAATGTTTATGTTGTAGTACCCATGTCATTTCCTCGTAAACCAAAAATGCTTGTATGCCCACACTCACACACACACACACACACACACAATATATATACTTTTTTTCTCCAACATTCAATATTGTTCAGTATGTCCTTCCAATTTATGAAATTAAATTTATAATTTACATAAATTCCAATGTATCATTTTGATATGATACTACGTATGGTCTGGACACTGAAAAATGTATTGTGTAATTGTAAATGTGAATAAAAATAAAAATAGAATACTTGTCGTAGTCACCTAGAATGTCTATTTTATTTATTTACTACATTTCTTACTCACACACCATCGTTTTGCAGCTGTTCTGACAAGATTTATTAAAATAATTGGTATCACTCTGGAATAGGTACAACTTGTTAACTATTAAGTATGACTTTTCTCTCAATAAATTCTTAATTTGCTAATTATTAATAATTAGTAAGGTAGTTGTTACCTTAAGGTATTGAGTAGGATTAGCATAAGATGTATATAAGGCATTAATATGTGCTTAATTAGCACTAACACATGGATAGTGTTCTAGTAACATGCATGCAAATAAGCAACTAATAGGTGTAACCAAATAGTGTCACCAAATAAGGAATCAGATCAAAAAAGCATTTTAAACTATACTCTGATGTTCAAATTTAAATAGCATAAAAATGGTAACACTTTATTTTGATAGCCCACCTTAGATATTCTACTAACAGTAAGTAACTTTCTAACTACATGTCAACTAGCAGTCATTAGTAGACAGCCTGCTTAAAATCGCTATCAGAAGAATAAAAAAATGAATGAAAATCAGAAACGTATCAAGTATACATCACCTTATTCTACTAACCTTAGACCTACCCAAACAGTCAATTCTGAGAGTAAGTAGACATTAAGTTGTGAATGAATGAGAATTAGTTGATACGTCGGTGACATGTAGTTACAAAGTTACTTATAGTTAGCAGAATGATTAAAAAGGACTATCAAAATAAAGTGTAAACGAACGAATGGCTTCAAGCTAAAATTACATCGTTTCTATTACAGCTTAAGTCACAGTTACAAAATTCAGCGTTCAGTCCATCTCTCGTGACCAGCTACCTTTAAAAAGAGGAAGCAAGCCATACTACACAACTCTGAAAACTGAAGATCATAGGCAGTAAGCTAAAATAGACTCGCGGTAATGACGCTATTCAGTGCACCGTACTGTACTCTGGCCTGACTGTACATAGATATCCATATTTTTAACCTTAAAGCCCAAATACAGTGTCTGCTGCCTGCACAGCTAAATATAGACCATCAGCCTCCGTCTCCAGTTTCTCTTGCCTGGAGCAGGTGGCTGGAAGATCAGGCAGACACAGCAAGTCTGGGTCATCTTGTCCTGCTGGAACACAGAGTAACCCTGGACCAGCATTGAAGTGGATAGGCTTTAAAATAATTTATCACATTATGTTTGTTCTTATGAATTTCACATTTCTCATCAACAACTTTAGGCTACAATGTTGTACATCTCGCCCTACATGTTGTTCTCTCGCCCTCAAAAACAGCTACATAAACTGCAACTGATGACACAGAACACAGTCAACTTAATTATGTGTGTGTCTCTGTGTGTGCGCGCACACATTAGTTCATACAGTCCAATTAATTAAACAGCAGGCTGTAAAAATAAGCAGAAACTACAAAACTGCTTTTTTATTTCTGACTGAGACTTTTTGTTCTTGAGCAATTAAAGTAAAGCAAAATGTTGAAAGGAAACTGACTGAGTTTGTTTCTAGATTCAGTTTCAGTCACAATATAACACTGAATTAAATTAGCATTCATTAAATATGATGCATTTTTTGCATGGGTATCATATTGAGGGGTAGTTGGTGAAACCCAGCCTTTCATCAGATACAGTAACAGGTTCAAATATTATGAACACAAGTGCCCCAGATATAGAAATGGTCAGAGCTGTTATGCTGGAAGTCTGGGGTGTTTCAAAAATACAGAAGTTTGAAGAGTGTGATATATGGTGTTTTTGGCACCACCGTTGGTAGATGACACTCCATCAGCGAGACTGACCGGTCTCAACCGCCAGTCACGCCTCACTTGGCCCTCCCTACGGCCGATGGTGTGCTCACAACACCCCGACACGAGTAAGGGTGTGTGTGCTAACACTGTCCTCTCAGGGATTTGGTCATTTTCTCCTACCTCAGCAGTTACTTTGTCCTTTTGTCCCTCCATTGGTGTCTGAACTATTGCCATGTGCAATGAAGGAGTCAGGGTAGCCCATGGGGCGTACTTTCTTCAACGCACCAAAGTGTGCATCTTTTTTTGTAGGTTAACAAAATATTTTTTATTTTTATTATTAGGGATGTAACAGTATTTTAAATACCGTCGTACCGCAATATAATTTTTTTTCGATACTACCGTGGTCGCATGACTCGATAAAACGATAGGTCTTCTGTGAAAAGTTTGCTCAGGCGAATGGAGCGAACGGGAGGTAGCGGGAACTACAATTCCCATCATCCCAAGCGTACCCATAATTTTTTGCCGCCTGTTGTCAATCCAGATCAGTGTTGCCAATTTAGCGACTTTGTCTCTATATTTAGTGACTATTCAGACCCCCTTGGCGACATTTTTTTTCTAAAAACGACTAGCGACAATTCTAGAGACTTCTTGGACAAACCTCAGCGAGTCTCCGGTACTGCCGTGCGAGCTCGTTATCACAGCATTATCTCTGCGTCTGTTCTGTTCAGCGAGCAGAGAGGAGCAGGGCTTTCAGTTAAAACAGATATTATGTTGCTTCTAACTCTATTTTACATGCAAATAGAGCCAAAATCACAGCATAGCCATTGTCTATATCTTA
>JAUCNO010000318.1:12007016-12025252 GCA_032353835.1 Enteromius viviparus
TATCTTATGTGTACTTGGTTTCATTATTATGAATTATAAATATAATTATAAACGATTATAAATAAGGATTTTAATCTGAATTAACATTTTATAAGGTAGAGCTAGTTCAGTAGGCCTTATAATGGCGTGCATTTCAGTCACTATTTCATAATCATTCCATTTTTCTGACAACAGAAATCATTAAATATATCAGTTATATTGAGAATTAGCATGCATTGAATAATATTATGTGACCACAGAGAAGCAAGATAACATGATACACCGACGTAATGAATATGCAAAATGATACATGGCGTCATCTAGCAATCTAAAGCGGGTTTTAAATCAGATGTGTGGAAGGTTTCATAATTTTTTATTATTAAAAAAGTTATTAAAAAAGTTCCTGTTTCAAAGTTTGCAGCTAGATGGCTAATGTGTGTGCCATTAATACGTTCAGTGTTCATGGCACTTTTTTTTGAGCCTCTTAATTAGTTTTGTTTTTTATGTAAATGATTCAATAAATACCGTGCCATTCATACCGAGGTATTACCATACCGTGAAATGTTGATACCGTTACATCCCTAGTTATTATTATCATTATTAATATCATTATTTAAAAGCAAACACTGCCATCTGATTTTAAGTGCATGTTAAGTTAGGTCTGTTCACAAGACATATCATACACAAAGGGTGTCCAATGGTGGCCACTATATCTTGCAGAGTTTATCTCCGACCTCAGTTAAACACATCTGAACCAGCTAATGTCTTACTAGGCAGTCAAGAAACTTTTAGGCAGCCTGCTAAGGCAAGTTGGAGATAAGATATTCAAGACAGTAGCCCTCCAGGAATAAGTTTGTACACCTATGACAAAATCACACCTCTCATTGAATAACACCCACAATACATTGGAAGTTGAGTCATGTGAAAAAAATAGGTTTCCTTCTAATAACAAGCATCATTGTGTAACATCCAATCTAAGATGCATTCATTGTGTCAGTTTCTGAAAACACGATAACCCACAATTCCGCGCGTGCGATAACAGAGCAGGTTTATGGAAGACACCTATCATCATGTTTTTCATTCCTGTGTTCTCTGTGTCCTGTCATTCCTAAGTGTTTATCCAGCACATTTCCTGGGCCGCCTTTAAAGGGCAACTAATTCACAGCCGCTCTGATGGCCGTTGGAAACAACAGCACTTAAAGCACTTCATTGAACGCTGATTTGTCCTTGTCATCTCCGACAGCTCCGTCTCATTTTTCCCTGGCGAAGTTAAGTGAGGCTGGAGCCTGGCCAGCCCTGATCCTGTGCTCTACTTAAAGACAATGGGGACGGGAACACAGAGCATTATGGGAAGGGCGGCATGACATTAACATCTCATCCTCATTATGCAGATTAGTATGAGGGAGACAGAGGAAAGGGAACATGCTAAATAGACACTGGATGCGAAGGGATGGGAAACTAAAGGGTAAACCGTCATCGGACCTCCTGACAAAGATTCAAGAACTCTTTACTTTGTTAATCATACAGAGGTGAACAGCGGGAGTTTTTGTACTAGTCAAATCATTTCTCATATCCCACCTTAATAGGCAGAGAAAACTGTGACTAAATCATCCCTAAGTGGAAACAATGTTACTCTGTGGTAGTGTGTCATTTATTTAATCATTACAAATGTGTTGCTTTGTTTGTTTAGTAATGTATTTGTTTATTAGGTATTTGTTGTCCATTTTAATTGAATATGTTTCTAAAAAAAATGCATGCACATGCATGCATCACAATGTGGGCATGAGTCAACCATTCAAATTATGCCTAAAACTGCCCATTTTGTGAAACTTTATATATATATACATGCATTTTAAGCACTTTAGTCTTGTTCTAGAAGGCACAGTGTCTTTGAATCAATCATGGTTGGTCAGGCCACAGTGAATATGGAGAACTTTGGTCACTAAAAGCACTTTTATGAATCAGCATTGTACCACACAAACACCTTAATCTCTGACAGCTCAGAGAGCAGCCTCTACCCAAGAGCGAGGTGCATGAGGTGCTCCAGTGAGATGTCATTGGGGTAGTCCTACAAGAGTACACACTGAGCCTGGAGAAATATGGATTGTGCTTTAGCTGGGCTTTCAGAAATCCATCACCCCAACACTGAGAGTTCGGCCTATGGGAAGGTGAATTTACACTTGCTTTTAGTTGGGTGTTAAGTGAAAAAAAAAAAGTACAGCACTTCAGGAAGCACCATCCTCACTGTGAGATAGATTTCAGGTTTGGGATTCATATAAACGATCACTGCATTTTATTATTAGATATATACACTTTTTCCCCACCTCCACACTATTCAGTTATTGTATGGATTAACATTACCTTTGTTGTGTTGTATGTTAGAGATGCAGGCAAGATTTACCTCATCAAGGCCAGGCTCAGAGAGCTGACAGTCACAGATGAAGGAACTTTCTGGAAGACCTGACAGAGAAAGAGAAAGAAAGAGATGTCATAATACACCACAAACTAAATGGAAATTGTGACTTTATCGTGATGTAGGACAGTTAGTGATCTTTGTGGAAAGATTGCACTACAAGCTGAAATTGAACACTATTATATTATGTAACACTTCTGTCAAAGATAAACAGTCAGATACATAAAAAAACTGCAAGTTGTTCATACTTGGTTAAGCTGCACTGAAAAAAAAAGAAAAGAAAAGAAAAAAAAAACTTTATCTGACAGTATTATTTTTCTGATGAATAGGTTCCACCAAGGTGTGCGTCTATAATGAAATAACAGAAGACACAACAATCTATTCTTCAATATCTATTTTTCAATCTAATTTCACAGTAATTAAATAATACTGTTACTGTTTCCATGAGGTATTTAATTTTTACTACTGATGGACATTGACATCCAATTTTTTAGGAGGGAACGTTGATGTTGTGTGTGTGGTGAGTGGGGTGGCTTGGTGGGGGGATTTGGTTCGATGTACAGTTCACATATATTTCACAGTAATTACATAGTTGTTATTTTGCACTTTGTAGTCTACATTTTGAAGACACTGAATTACTTCACAATTAAATTAAGTAATTTTTACACTACTTATAGTATATAAGTAGTATACTTATAGAAAGTTAGTATAGTATTCTTATAGATATATGAATGCATATACATTAACATGCACTTTATGAAATTGCATTACACTATAAAGAACATCTTACACTTAAAATCCATATTTTAATCTAATTTTGAGGTTTAGAGTTTAGGGGTTTGTCACAAAACAGAATATTCTGTCTGGAAGGAAACATAAAAAATTAAAAATAAAAAAAAGATCATCTAAAATTGTAAGGCTATGTCAAATCTAAATTTACATAGGTCGAGCTCAGTAAATGCTCAACACACAGCATCCTTTACCCCGGAACAGGATGAGGGGGAAAAAAAAAGTGTGTGAAAGAAAATGATTCAAAATGTTACGGTACTTCAACACATACACAGGCGTTTCATAGAAACACACAAACCGCATGTTAGGGTTATACATTAAGAAGATGACCTTAATATCACAGTTTTTCTTTTATTTTTAGTTGCCTAAATGTCATATATGTCATACAATATCATCAATTGTAACTTCAAATTGATTGAAAGAATACTAACAAACAAATATTATAGCATTCATATTAAGGGCTCAAGACTACATTTTTTGTACGTACACTGCAAATATAAATATAAATTACGCAAGTGTGTTGCAATGTTCATTATCAACTAAGGAAATTAGATTACAGCTCATGACATATCATCCAGAAAACTGAAATATTCTCTATCTATGCACATTTATGAGAATTTATTGATGCACTTGTCAACATTTTACAAAAAAAAAAAAAAAAGGAAGCTGTCAAATGTATTATAATGGATATAGATGATATGGCAATTGTAAACTAAAGAATTATTAATTTAAAACATTGCCATAATAAAATGTCTATGATGTCTCATTTTCTTTCTGTATCATACATGCATCATCTTCATCTTTATTGCGTCTTTACATTTCTGGAAAACCCCAATACTCTGACACACAGTTTCAAAGTGTGTGCACATCTTTTCCGAAAGCTCTCTCAAGTTAAACCGCGTCACTCACAAGCCAAAACACTTCCAAACTCATCTATCTATCTATCTATCTATCTATCTATCTATCATGACGTCATGTTTATGTTGTGCACATGACGTAATGTACACTCAATTCTAATAAAGCTTCAGTACAGCCTGCAATGTACATTGATGGTCAACTAATCAAAACAATGCAAAATCGGTGGGCAAATGTGTTGAGCAAAGCTGTAAGTTGTTAACTGATTAAAAGGGAAAATGTATGAAAGCTGCAGATACATAGGAAGAGTGTTATGCCTATGTGCATATGCGTTTGACTTAAGGGCTGGCACAGGAAATGAATAAGGTGTCCCCTGAGGGCAAAGATCTTTGTAATGACTGTGCGTTTCTACAGTACATCTCGCACGCTGACCTCCTCTGTACAAACATACACTGAAATACACCTTTACTAAAGCCTGGACTCGCTCTTACAGAGGCTCAGTTAACATCCATTGACTCAGTTAATTTTGTACTTTTTTTTTCTTCCACATTAAATAAAGATGAAAATAATACATAAACATATTTTGAAAAATGAGGATCATAACAGCCCAGCTGTAACAGCAAGTTGAAGTAAGTTAAAGCTGTTTTAGGAAAACATTAAGGCTTATCTAATTCAAGAAAGCAGATGGAATCCTAAGAATGTGAAGTTACAGTGCACACTTAGTTTAAGAAGATGTCTAGGGTTTTGCTCATTTTAAGTATAAATGCATGTACATAAAAGAGAGATTTGTTACAAATCGCATGCATGCTAAAAGCCCAGTTTGGACGCAGCCATATTTTTTTATAATTTTTACACGGCTAAAGTCAGCCCCTTTCTGTGCGATTAATCATTGGGAAATTAATTTCGACTCTTCAGCTACACTCTCTCGCCCGGTCTCCTGTTTATTCCTCCACATCTCTTGTTTCAGGAGCTGAGGACGACAAAGCCGTCTCCTTCACATTCAGGAAAGACACAAAATTTGTACTTATTAAAGAAAAAATCTCAGAGCAAACTAAGAACTGTTCATCTTGTTGAAGATTCAATTTATCTGTAATTTGATCTGTCTTTGTGTGGAACTATTTAGTATGCCTGTGTTTTCTAAAAA
Organism: Enteromius viviparus; assembly: GCA_032353835.1. NCBI lineage: Eukaryota > Metazoa > Chordata > Actinopteri > Cypriniformes > Cyprinidae > Enteromius > Enteromius viviparus. The sequence goes on from JAUCNO010000318.1 coordinate 12,012,197, forward strand.
TTATATATATATATAGACCTATTGTTTTCTTGCACACTTATACAGGATGTGAATGTCTAAAAACATATTCACCAGTATTTCACAGTGATTGATTACAACTGATTTTGCCTCAGAATTTAACATTATAAAATGTTACCTAAATTTTTTTATCATGTGAAGGTAAACAAAATGTCCTTAAAAATCAAATTGTCTGATTTTATTAATATTAACGTCAACTGCTTAAATCCAGAGATATGCAAAATCATTAACATAACAAACTGAATAGAATAATTGAAAAGTAAATATTTAGTAAAAAATAAAGTTGTGAATGTGTCAAAATTTAGTTCGGATTTTCAAAATGTCATTTTACAGTTTTTTTTTTTAATAAACACCATTGTTATTATTATTATTATTATTATTTTGTATTTAATTTTTACTGTTTGTATTTATCACAGACTTTTTCATGCTATCTGTGGCACTATCAGAACAGACATACGAATCACCAATTGAGAACCCCTAGTACCTGCGCGCAAACAACTCGAACCCCTTATAAACATGTACTGTATGTCTCGGGCATAAACATGCTGCTCTTTCTTAACAACGACCCATTTACATGTGCAGTGAAATATCTCCTCACCTATCCAAACTGTTTCAGAGACTGTTCTGTTCTGAGACATTTGTGCAACACAGCACACACAAGCTGTACCCATTTAAAATGGATAGCTTTTATAAATTAATCCACAATTTATCTTGTAAGTTAATACAGAAAGATGAAAACTACAGTGGTGCTATAACTTCATCCTAAACATAAAGCAAAGTCCATTGCATTGAGATAGTGTTGAACTTTGGAATGTTCCAGAATTGTCTGCCATAAAATTCATTATTTCAACTCTATCAAACAGTATATGCTAAGAGCTCTGTAATCCTGCAGTCTTTTCCAGAGAATACTTCAGAGAATTCATGAGATCGTTTTTGTAGTAAAATTGCATACATCTTCAGAAAATTAGCACTTTGTGGTGCTAACAAATAGTTGCCTATTGAGGCAAACAACTACATGATAAGAGCAAAATATGTTTGCATAGTTTCAGTATGAATCTTGCGCTAGACAGTCTATTTTTAAGATGACAAACATGTTTTGCGCAATGCATGCACTGGATAAGACTAATAAAAACAGTCTTCTAACAAGTATTATGATTTAAACAACTAATATAAATAAATTAATAATAAAAAGAAATTCAGAAAATAAAACTTTAACAAACAACATCCAGAGAGAGCAGACTTTAAGTGGCCCAAATTGCATTTTATTGCATATCATAATTGTATGAAATGAAAATAAGCATATATGAACATCACATATGGTTAGTGGGTAAAATAATTTTGCACAGCAAAATATATATGAAAAAAAAAATAATAATAATAATTAACAGTTTTAAGAATTTATTGATGAACGGTATATCCTGATTTTTACAAGCAGGGTATCAATCCCTGACCATAAAACAATGTCCAGACATTATATTGATTAATACATTATTGCCATGTAAATAATGAATTTATTAACAAAGAAAGAAAGAAAGACAGAAAGAAAGAAAGAAAGAAAGAAAGAGAGAATCGAGTCCTGCTTGACATTATATATCTAAATAAGATTATATCCTTTAGTTTTCAGCAAAGCCATGACGGGTGCCTTTTAAATTAGCGTTCTAGATAGATTCCAATACGTGATATATAATTTGCTACAAGCTACATTTAGTGCAACTCATTCCAAATAGGTCATATTTTATATCAGACATTTTTTTGAATGCATGATTTTTCATGTTGACTTAAAATTCTACTTTAATACTTTGGTTTTAAAATACAGTAAATGGCAGGCTACAACAGGAACTACAACTGTCAAACTGTTGTTTTCATTGCCAGAACATGCTGCAAAAAGCTCAAGTTACGCATGATAAAAATCCAGCTGTATGCAAACTTGGAGCCTTCCCAAACTTCTAACAAAAAGAAACAGGCAACATATAAACTCTAAGTCACCTTCTCCGTGTCGACCTGTGGCGTGAACTACCACTAACTGTTCTTATATGGTGAAAAAAAAAGTAGATCATTTCAGAGTTATCAAAATGCAAAGGTTTGACATTAAATACACAAACCGCTTTTAGCAACAACACTGTTTAAGTCCCAGAGGGAGAATTCCTTTTAGAAACCAGGTCCTTGTTCTCTCCCTCGCAACACTGCTTCCAGTTGGCTCTCAACAGAGAATTAACTGTACGGATCAACTTTTTTCATGGGGAGGATGATGACATGATGCTCCTTTCACTTTTTTAGTCCGTATTCCAAAAAAGTGATTGAGAAATGAAAGAAATGTATGAATGCCATGCTGAGCAGAAGTTCTTTTCCAAGTAGAAGTTCATTTTCAAGCACATAAAAAATAGAAGGGGAGTAAAGAACAAACAAAAAGACCATACATGTCCAGCATGCAGGCACTTCAATGACATGTCTCTTTATATAGTCAATATTATCTCATGTAAAGTCTCAAAACAGCAAGCAGAAGGCATGAGATGATAATGGAGGGAGAAAAAAAATCCTTGGACTTTGGCAAAAGAGCAAAAAATATATATATGTAAAAAATAAAAATAGAACACTTTAATATTTGGCAAAAAAATGCAAACGTGAATGAAGGTCAACATCATGAGTGTATATGCATACACATCAGAATATTAGCTACTTTGGAGAATAGTATAAATGCATATACTTGGTTGTACAACAAGCCTCCAAAACTCAAGAAGAACTGACTTCAGCTTAAAAAAAAAGTCAGCCTTGTTTTAACAACCCCCTAAACTAAAAAAAAAAAGAAAAAAAAACAAAACCTTTTAAAAACTTTATTTATTTCTTTTTTTAGGCTATTTATGGAACTCACATGAAAAACTCCGGGGACGAGGGGTTGTTGTCGCTGCTCGACGAGTTTTCTCGGAAGCCGTTGCTCACGAGCTTCTCGTACTTCTCTTTGTACGCGTCTCGTTCACGCACGAGTCTGGAGATCTCTTGTTTGAGGTGGTCCACCTGCTGCATGAGCTGTGTCTTCTCGCCCTCCAATACGTGCCTCTGCTGGACCCTCTTGTAGCGGCACGACTGGGCATAGCCTCTGTTTTTGAGGGTTCTCCTCTTCTGTTTGAGTCGAATCACCTCCTCTTTGCCGACGCCGCGCAGCTGCCGGTTGAGCTCCCGCACGGACATGGTAACGAGTTGCTCGTCCGAGAAGCGGTCATCCATGTGGGAGTGCTGGTGGAGGGTAATAGAGGAGTTGTTGCTGGACTGGACTCCTGGGCTTTGGTGCTGCTGGTGGTGGCTGTGGTGATGATGGTGGTGATGGTGGTGAGGTGCCCCGTTCTGCGCTGCAGCGGCGGCAATGACTGCGGACACCACCGCAGCGGCGGATCCCATCTCCTCCCCGGCCATGGCGCCTCCCGCGCCGGCTGCGCTACTGAATTGCTGCCCTCTAGCATAGCCGTCGAAGCTCTGGAGCTGATGTGTGCTGCTGATCAGCGCTTCAACAGCGTCCTCAGGACTGAAGCCCAACGCCTCCGGGTTGAGCTGCTGCTGATAGCCGGTCATCCAGTAGAAATCATCCAGGTGCGCCTTCTGCTCGCTCCCAGAGCCAGGGCTGGGCGCCGAGAAGCTTGGGGAAGGGGGAACCGAGCTGCAGGGCGTGCTCATCGGGGTGGAAGACAGGGAGCCCCCGGCGATCAGGCGGCTGCACTGGTTGATGCTGCGATCGGGCTCCAGTGGCTCTTTCTTCACCTCAAACTTCATCAGATCGAAGTCATTAACATATTCCATGGCCAGGGGACTGGTGGGCAGGTCGGAGCTGCTCAGTGCCAGCTCTGATGCCATCCTCTTGCTGCTGACCGTCCTCCAGAGCGGGTGAAGAGCAGCTGTCAAAGCGGGCTGGGTCGGGAGAGAGTGAGCCAGCTTGATGATGTTTAAATGCTTTACTCTTAGCAAAAAAACACAGACTGCACAGGACTTTTCACTGATCTCCTAACTCCAGATTATGAGCTCTCGTTGGCACAGTCTATTGCAAAGATGCATCGGATCTCTTTCTCCTCTCTTTACAAGTGAATTTCGGCGGCATTGGATTTCAAACATTTAACACTTTGGTGACTCCTCGTGAGCAGACATCATCGTGGTCAAACGGGTAAGTGAAACGTAAAAGAAGTGCGCTAAATGCTGTTGACACAGATCGAGCTGAGAGTGTTTTTGAACTCGACACACTACAGTACAGTTTAAAAGCATTGCTGAGTTTTATAGTCGCCGTGACGCAAGGTTCGGAGAGAGCCAATAGGGTCTCTGAATCTCAGAGCTCGTTAACATATGAGTTCAGAAACCAAAACTTTTCTCGTCAGCTGACTGTCATTTTGAAAATGCAGGAGGAAAGAGCTGAACGAACTTCGAACGTTTAACTTTTTAGTCCTTCCCTTTTTCCGTTCTATTACTTTAGCGAGGGTCTGGATGTGTTTCTGTGGACTTTATTTTTATTATTTTTTATTCAGGCTATTTATTCCTATTTTCTTTTATTTTATTTATTACATTTCTAATATTATGCAGCATGATAGTAGGATAACAACTGATATTTTAACAGAATAATTAAAAAATGATTGCTAAATGTCTATCTTGTCCCTGAATTAGCATGTAAAATGTAACACATAACACATAAACCCCCAAGTTACATAACGTGATTATTGTTATAATGGTAATCAAATCATTTGAGTTGATACAATTATTTTCAAATAATTAAACGGATGTTATTGTATAAATTAGCTTTTTTTAAACTCAACAGTGCCACCTCTTGGATAAAAAGAGAATTGTGTGTGTGTGCGTGCGTGCGTGTATGTACAGTAGGTACCTACTTAACCAGAACTTAGTTTTTGGACAAATTTGTACTGAAGTGAGCTATATCTGATAAACCCCCAAATAAAAATTACATTTTGAGGTCATCCGCATTTGTTGAAGCTGTATGAAATAAAGTAAATGAAGTTTTGTTTTAGTAGTAATTATATAGAACTTATAACTTACTCACTATTATACAATAGAGTTCAACAAAAGTTGGGGGAGGTGGGGGATATACTGAGCCTTTGTGTAATGTAATCAGACCTATAGTGAAACTTTATATTCACGTTTATGTAGATGTGAATGAATGGGATAGATGTCATTACAGTTTCAACAAAACACAGAGAAATAAATCATTTGTAGTTGTACTACACCAACAGCATTTGCGTGATTGCATGTAGTATAAGAGACTATCTATTCTTTTTAGGACGGACAATCACAGGGTGGAAAAGAAAAATCAGACTAAATAAATCTCTCTACATTATCTTAAGTAATTTCTAAACCAGGTAAATATAGATCCTAAGAGCAACAATAGCACATTTTCACCCTTATGCCAGACCTGAAATACATTAGGCTGTAGTTCAGTGATCAACCAAATGATTCAAGCATAGATCAAGAGAACAGCTATAAAACTTGTTTATCAGTTCTGTGAGATCTGCCTCATCTAGTCATATATTAAACTACTCTTCTGTTCATTGCTCTTTTACTGGAGGTCAGGGGTCGATTCTGGCAGTATTTCTTAGTGATTTTTTTTCTTTCCTTTTCTTTAAGTATTCACTTAACAGGAGCACATTATAAAGTCATTTTTGCTCTACATAATATAGCTGTCTGATTAATTAATGATCCTGTCTTGATCTTTAGTTTCATGATTCTTATATTCTCGTCTTTTCAGAATTTAAATGAACTGCTCAGTTCCACGCTTTGTTTCAAATCCATGAGTATATGTCCATGCAATGCTAAGTCGCCCATTTAGGAAAACACTTGTGTGACTTGTTTTAGGTTAGACTCTACACCCACTGTTTCATACACTGCACAAAAGCCTATAATCATTTACTCAGTATCTTTTCTGGCAAAGTCTATAATCTCATGCTTTGGATCCTTGGTATTTTTAGAGGATGGACTAAGACGAGTGTAATGATCTCTCTGACCGCTGGCCATGAATGATTACATCAATACTTGTTACTGTATGTGTATGTGGACTGTATTTGCATTAGCCTAAATATATATATATATATATAAGATTATTATTTCACAAAACTTAAATGAGACATTGTATAATATAGGCAATAAAGAAAGAAATAATATAATATATTTTTCCCATAACAGCACAGCATCATATCAGATAAACTTACTCTAACTAGTGATTTAATTAATTTTAACTAAATTTTAACTAAAGTGAAAATGCTAAATGACAGCATAATTAAATGTGTTCATTCAGTCTAACAAATAAATCTAATACAGCTGTTTAGAGTAAGATATCAGACCAATGATTTTTTTAATAATTTGTGTTCAATGATTCCATTCAGTAACACATGGGACATTAGATAATATTACCTTCTTCTTATTTAAATTATTATTTCAGAATTAACCAGTTGCACTCTGCAAAATCTTTAAATAAATAAATACATGTATTTTGAATTACTTAGAACTACAACTTGGATGAAAAATACATGGATGAATATAGTGTAACCTTAAATGATTTAGTTTCAAAAGCTGTGTTGCTTGTATTTATTTTTCATATAGATAGCATGTTTTGTATGTACTTCTTTTCAAACCACACAAACACCCACACTGTGTGCTTACCCCACAATTCAACCACAGATGCAACAAAATGCCTTAGCAAATTACTGTAATCTCAATTATGTCATATGGTGAGAAAATGAAAAATGATAAGCATCAAGAACTTCAAGGAGAGGATATGACTCCATGACCCCAAAGCCATTCCACTGCAGTCTACAAAAGCCTAAATCACAAAAGGCCTTATTCTTAATAAGTTTGACAATATGGAACAGTACATGTGCAATTAAGGAAAATGCATCTTTCCACTAATAGATTGAAGTCGCTTATAAGAGGAAAGAAAGGGATAAAACTTTCAACTACTGTAAGCGTGGCAGGTTGTGTTTTTGGAAGAATGCTTTTGTCCATATGTATTTCTTTATTTCTTTATTTGACACAGAATAGAACAAAAAAAAGGAAAATAATCACCATAGGAGCAGTTCATTTGATGAAATTGGAAAGACTTAAACATGTGTGACATAGCTAATGTGTGCAGTGAGCATGTGCATCACATTTCTGAGTGCAGATAAAGGATTTAGTGTATCCTAATGGGCTGCTTTATGGTCTTTTATGGCCAGTGCTCACCCATGCCATTCCCTGGTGTACACTGCAGAACAGTGTTGTAGTCAGTACCAGCTCATTTGAGTCTGAGTAGGTTGAGCCCAAATCAAGACTGAGTCTAAATATCCCCAAACACTTTACAGGACCAAGCTATATGGTCTTTGGCTCGGACTCGAGACGGATAGTCTCTCCTGCTTCTAATGTATTGGGAGGCTTCACCAAATTCTAGATAGGGTTAATGACTAGTCAAAGTTTGACACGTCTAGTGAACTGCCCCGTTTTTTTATTAGTTTTAGATTAGATTTATTAGTTAGATTGGATTTATTAGTTTTTCAACTTATTGCCATAATGAGTAACAAAATTGCTGTTAATCAATTAATTTTATTATTATTGTTATTGTTAGCCATTGGATTTTTATGGTATTGTACTGTTAAAGTACTTTCTTTTTTAACATTGTATTTCTCAAGATACTTCACAAGCATATTCCTACACCTCTAAATCAGTACAGTAGAATCAGAACAGAGCAGTAAAAGCGTCACTGATTATGAGCATGCAGAGCTGCTATACATCTTCATATGTCCCCAAGAACTACAAACTGTCAAAAATACTCTAAGCTTAATGACTTCAGAGAGTTAAAGGGTTCACCTAATGGACCTTTTGATATTTTTACAATTATAGCTCACTAGTTGAAAACCAAATGACATAAAGCTTTACTGCAGTGTAGTGTGTGAACAGAATTGTCCTCCTGCTGTCACCCACACACATATTTATGGCATCACATGCACATTTGAAATAAGTAGACTGTTTTTAATTTTATGTTACATCAACACTTCAGTTACTTTATAGGACTCCCAATTTCACATGTATTAAATCATATTTTGGAAATGCAACAGATGCAGGTGTGAGTTAAAATATGTGCTCCAGAAGAATACATAAGGGGGCATCGGTCAAAGGTTGTACATCAATAGACCTGATTCAGCAGTTATGAAGGACTGTGAGAAGTTTGAATATAAAAAGCTTTTGTAACCTTTTTTTTAGTGCCCACAGCAGCCGGGCGCCTCAGTCTCTGTCTGCCGTGAGTATAATGATAATAATAATGTGGGTTACAAGGTGGAATATATTTTAAAATGTATTAAAAATTGCCTGAACAAACAGGGCCTGCTCAGTTTACACACATATTCACTCTGTCCTCGTTTTTCTGCCCTCATTAAATCTTCATGGGGAACAAATCTAATATCACTAGGAAAATAATAATAATAATGAAATAATTAAAGGAACATAAATACACAAGACACATTATTTTAATAGTGTATTAGTATACTATTTTAAAACTATTAAATATTGGTAAATTTCGAAAGGTGTCATATAAGGCGTGATATATATTTTTTTAAGCCAGTGAAAAGTCGGTATCATTTTCCATTAGGACTGAACTAGCTAACTATGTACAGGTAGGGCCAGTAATTTAATAGCTCACTAGGTTTTGAGACAGAGTCATGTGTTTTATATTCTGTAGAACAGGTCAAATGAATGTGAAGCCATTGGCTGATTGAACTTTTAGCTATGTTTTTTAAAGGGATGCCATCAAAAAAAGCAACGTGCATATATTGTCATGCAATTGAGTTGCTTAAAGGGTTAATTCACCCGAAAATGAAAATTCTGTAATTAATTATTCACCCTCATGTCATTCCAAACCCACAAGACCTTTTGTTCATCTAACATTAATACATTTTTTCATGAAATCAGAGAGCCACCTGACTCCATAGACAGCAATATAACTGAAAAGATCCCAGATCCAGAAATGTAGTCAAAACTTTGGTAAAACAGTCAATGTGACATCAGTGGCTCAACTTTAGTTATGATACTCTCTAAAATGACGGAAGGCGTAAGTCATTGCAGAAGAAGCATTAAGTTATTTTTGTTTACTTCATGCAAAAAACTTGCACTAGAGCCACTTCAGTTCTGCGACTTAAGACCGAATGTTTTATCGATGTTTTTACTATGTTTCTGGATCTGGTGTCATTTCATGAGGATATGGAGTCCGAAGATGAACAAAGGTCTTCTGGATTTGAAACGACATGAGGGTGAGTAATTAGTGAGAGATTGTTTTTTTTAAATTTTGGGTGAACTATCCCTTCAATGAAAATAGGTTTTGATTTTAAGCATGCATAGAAGGCAAACCTTTGGAGAACAGCATGGCGTTCCTGTAACATTTAAATCATTCAAATCATGTTAATGAAATTGTTCAGATAGTCAATCCAAAAAATGGACGTCCTTGTTGTCTTGTAGACAATAAACTGTTGTGCAAATGTGAAAATTGTGAGCATTGTACATGATGATGTTAACTTACAGGTTTTCTGTCTGTGAGACATTGTGTGACATTATGAGGTTATCCATGTGATACATTACAGGCACATGAATAAGATTCAATTCAAGAATAAGATCAAGTCCCTGACCTGTAGTCTTCTCAGTCTTTGGTTGTGTCTGTAGCTAAATTGACTTACAGTAAAATTTCCACTAGCTTCAGCTCATATTGATCGGAAGGTTTACTTTGAACTTTAACCTCATTTCTCATCATATATAAACAGAGCTCAGATCTCAGATCTTCAGACAAAGATTGATTTCCTTCAAAATAACTGTTCAGTGGACAGATAAATCTATATGTGTTATTTGGCTAACTGGATTGCTCAAACTGACATGATGTTTGGTTGTTTTCTGGTTCCACTCACTGATTTGGAAAACAAAGATAACGAAGCCATAAAAATAATAAATAAATAACTTAATAAGTAAATAAATAAATCAAACTTAATGTATTACTCTTCCAATTTCTATTACTTTAATGCAAACCCAGACTCAACCTCATAAAAAGGGTTTACATCATCACTCATAGTACATCATTTTGTGCAGTATATACAGGACACTCTGGCACCCATGGTAAATATGAACAAAGGCAGCTGTGAAAATAATCTGCATCATTTTTTATTTTGATCTTTCATTTAAAACAAATAAATAAATCACAAAAGCCTACCCTAACATTGGAATAAAGCAATTGGGAGCGGGGGAGGGGTACCAATGTGAAATAAATGCTTTCTTTATTGGTCAATTCATATTATACATTATTTTCCCAAGATAACAGGTCTGAATTGTGTCCTAAAATCCCTATGCTGGTGCTTTTTTTCATCAGTCTAAACCTGACTGCCACTGTTAGATTTTGAAGACAGTCATTCAGGTTTAGATTTTGATTTATCTATTGATATTCAATAGAATCCATGTTCCTATGAATCTGAACAAGATGTTCAACAGAAAAAGAGGCTCACAACATAAAAAATCCAGCAGTATAGTTAACTTGGGGAACGTTTTTATTCCTGTTTGTACTAAACACATCTAGTGGGTTTGCATATGTATAGTTCTGTGGAAGGGGCATTTTGTCTGGACAATTTCATGTTCCTTGTCACCCTGGTGTGCTAAAATAAATATACTTCAGAGATATTTCACTAATAAGAATTTCTAGAGGTGGCAATTATTGTGACCAACTTGCATTGGAGAAAATATAAATAATATATCAATAAAAATTGCTTATATTTTCCTAAGGGTGGCAATATTAGTGCAGTGCACTGTTTATATTCAGAACATTACAGTTTCTATGAAAATGTAAATTGTATTAAATAAAACTAGGAATCAATGTTGAGCATAATGAGAATAATCAAAATGAAAAGCAAGAAAAAGAGGTTTATGAATGACACAATTTCTGAAATCCTGTGATCTAAATCTGCAAAGCTTCTGTTCTGACCTATATGTGTGATGTGGGTTGACCTGTGTGAACGCATATGTGATCATTTTAAATGAGAGAGCGGCAATCTAGTAGAGGAAGTTGGAAAAAAAGGACCCAAGTGAGGACGTGACACTCGTGACAGAGCCTGAAACTATTCTTGCATGCACAGTGAAGAGGATGTGATGTTCAAACGGATCTCCACTATCTCCATGATCATATATGACAGAAACAGAGAAAAAAAAAGCCGCTCAGTTGCGGTCGCATGAACTGCTCTGGTTTTGTAAAAACATGTTTTGCAGCATATTGCATGTGAAGTACCATGTCAAGTCATCCAAACCAGAGGCGCTTTTTTTTTTTTTTTGGTCAAAAGTTAAAAAGAGGTTTGGAGAAACATGATGGAGTGTAAAACATGGGTGACTTATTATTGTTGTTATTTTTCAATTCAAAAACTGAATTAGTGTTTAATGACTTACCTGGAGTGAGTTAAAGAGACTTTGGAAAAGCAGGGAGAGAACCCTCCAGCAAATAAAACTTTTTGATTTTTAATGTCAAATGTCTATTCACAAAATTAACATATCTCCTTAGCATTTTGGAACAAATGTATTTTGCCAATATTTACTTATTCGCATGATTATATCAATGTAGCCCTCACACAGAGTAAGAAGCATGAAGTGAATCAAATAGATGCCATAATTTAATACTTTAACCGGTATAGATTATATAAAATAGCTATTTTCTTTTAATATCCCAATGTTATACAATTTATTTAATTACCTTAGAGTCTTTATGCTTATATTCATAGCTCATTTTCTTGCTCAGTGATATCTGTCTATGAAACCCACAGCAGCAATCTAATTAGATTTTGGAAATAAGCCTGAATATTTAGACATACATATCTTCTTACACTATGAATCTTGTTTTACAACCGAGTTAACCATAAATTGTTATAATGTTCCAGCTGAAAAGGTTTAAAACTGTTTCATTTATTGAGTTATCCCCGAAGGTGCCCTAAAATTCTTCCAGACCCTCAGTTCTTCTCTAAACATCTACTATAATTCACTTGACACCAGTTACAATTGGAAATGTAAGACCACCCTGTGACAAAAAACATGCCATTATGAATCAAAGATCGTCCCTTAGAGTTTACAGAGGAGCCAAGTCGGATGTTCCTACACTCAGATAAGCAAAAGGGCCCTTGTGGAATCTCAATTTTCACCCGGCTTCCAGAATGTGGGCAGTGCTGTGAGTAATTACATTAATCCATTTATCATCCACTGCCTGGGCAACCTGGGAGACTACAGCAGGGCCAAAACCAGAGGGCCGGAATTATGCTGGGTATTTTATGCTATTATCGTCATCCATTTTGGGAGGTTTTAGTTGTTCACCCATATTTAAAACACTGACTATAACAGCATGATTCAAAACTGTGACCATGACCTTAGCTTGTTCTCTTTTAACACGTCTGACAACAAGCAGCAGTAAACCATCAATATGACACAACCATGAGAAAACCATCAACAGACACAAAACATTTGAGGCCACGGAGTCAAAAGGTTTTTGCTCAGAAGAGGTTACAGACCACAGTTAGAACGGTTTTAATTGCACTTTTGAGTTTGCAAGATTTATTACATTTAAAAATGAGAAAATATTCTGATAAATCAAATTTCTCCTGTTTGAAGCACCCATGCAGAACGAATTTCAGTGTAAATTTTTAATGAATTCATTCTTAAAGTGCCCCTATTATGTTTTTTCAAAAATTATTGTTCATGCAGTGTGTCATGTAGCAGTATGTGAACATAAAAAATCTGCAAAGTTGTGACGCTGACAGTGCACGTAAATAAAGTTATTGTCTATCAAAAACAAGAGTCGACTCCCATTCGGCTGCACGAGTCGTCAGCAATTTGAATCTTTTCTCTGTTACCGAGCCACGTCACTAGGTTACATATTTTGCATAATGTTCACCCACGTTCTATGTCCAAACAGCTTGCCCCACCCCTAAACAGTACAATTTCCATATGGATTACATCAAGTGAAGAAGATGCTGTGTCCTGTGAGAGTTAATTTGTTTTATATGCCCTTCTGAAAGATGAATC
>JAUCNO010000318.1:12034355-12045454 GCA_032353835.1 Enteromius viviparus
AGTGCTCATAATACTGTATAGTAGGCAATGTTTAGATAAGTGCAGGCTAGAAAGGGAAAGAAAGAGTAAAGAACTTTATTATTATTTATTTATTTATTTATTTATTTTTTTATGATGTCAAGTAGTGTTGAAAGAGATGGGTTTTCGGATAGTGATGGGAAGATCATTCACTCACCTCACTCACCTTCACTCACCAGCACTGTGCACTGATTACCTATGGGATTAATGTGGATGTTAACCTGACACTCACCTGCTATACTTACCTGTGGCTCCATTCAGTATCTCTGCTCCGACTTACCTCCAGTGGCATCTCTGGATTGTGCTGTAACTTACCTGCCAGCCTCACCTGAGCGATCTCAGAGCCCCATCTCCTGGACAAAGCACCTCTGGACAAGAGGTCTCATGATAAGTGAAGTTTATGTATACTAACCTGCATTTCTCCGCTGTGTACAGGCAAGGACACGGAGCCTATTAGGAACCAAAGGAAGCCGGATGAGAAATGAACTTGACTCACCAAACCCTCAGCACAATCTGCTCAAAACCATACTCACCATATTGAACGATCCTGAGATTGCTGCACTAGAAACCCAGGATAACAGGACTTAATGACTACAGACCGGTAGCACTAACATCTGTGGTCATGAAGTCTCTTGAGAGTTTGGTGTTGGAGTATCAGAAGTAGTGTTGTCACGGTACCAAAATTTCAGTATTCGTTACCAATTCCAGTGAAAATCCACTGTTCAGGGTACCAATTTCGCTACCAAAGCAAAACACGAAAACACTTATATATAAGAGGACTTTTATTTAATCAAACAGCAAAACTATATTTCATAGCCTAGAACTGCTTTTCTAATGGACCGATTCTACAATCCTTAACCATACATTTGTTCTCTAACACACATATTTTGGCTACACAGGTCATTTAAAAGCCTCTAGTGTGTAAAAATAGTACACTATTATGTCCTGTTTTAAACGCTATAGGAGCATTAAATAGTTAATAAAGAAACTTTATTCTGATACTGGCGTTAGCATTAGCTGCGCTTATGCTAACGATTAACTAAGCAAATTGCTATGTTTAAGGTGTTTTTTAAGGTTTGATGTTTTTCCTCCTTTTGACATAAAACTTCGATGACACCGCTTGCAGATGGGTTTTTGGTGATCAATGATGTTGTGCTTGTCATCAGCCTCAAAAACGAAATACTTCCACACGTGGCTCTTTCCTCCTTTCTTTTCAACGAGTAGATTCAGAGCCGCCTTATCAGTAGCATCGCCGGTCCCCATCTCTCTGTGCTTTTATGAAGAAGACGCAACTGTGCAGTGCACACTTTTCGGGTAGTGCAGCAAGAACCTGGTTTACCTGTTGCTCTGTACCACTGGTACTTCAGAAAAACCTGGTACCGTAACATTTCAAATTTTTAGTACCGTCTTGGTACCGAAGTACTGGGTCTTTTGACGACACTAGTTTTAATAAAGCTGCATTTGGATTTTCAGTGCTTGTCTGGGTCAAGCCCTGGTTACAGTTATATTCGTAAACTAAATCAGGTAACATGAACAACAATAGAAACATACTTATAAAGAATGTATTCATCTTAGTTAATGCTAATTTTAGTATTTAATAACACATTATTAAAAAGTTGTTTCGGTTCATTTTATTTATTTTACCTGAGCTAACATTAACTAACAATGAACCTTAACAAAGAACTTTTCTTTTGTCCCAGTCATGAAATTTCTGCCAATCATAACTTTGTATGAATTAATTAGCAAAACCCAAATACACTTTCCTTTAGGCAAAGTTTTGTTCTATGCAAATTATTTCCAGACCAAAGATTGTTCATCCTTCCTAATCGTGCTTCCATCCTTTGGCCTAATTCCTCTGCTACCTGATCGCTGTATTCCAGCAATCGATACTTTAAAGAATCATTCAAAGCAGTTCTTTATCAAAGCATGCTAATCAGGAGCACAACTGGGTCCGGCAAACATCTGTGGATAGATTTTTCCTGTCTAATGCACCGCTCAATCAAACATTACAGGGGAAGTTAAAGACCGAAAGGATCAAAAGAAAGAGGGGTGGGGAGTGATACACGCCTCTGGAGGATTAAGAAAAAAGAGACACATCCAGCTTTGAGAAGAAGATCTGCATATATAGACAAAGGCAGCAAAGTTCATATTGCTCTTGATATGTCATTCACTCTAACTAGGAATACACAACAAAAATGATTCTGCAACAGAGAATAGAGCAAAATATGCTGTTTTGAGGTTGCTCTTTCATTGCTCAGAAGATTTCTGAGCCCTCTGTTGTTTCATTTAAAGGAGTCATACAAAGCCAATTTTCCACAAGCTAGTATGATTCTTTAGGCTCTTAATGGAAAGTTTGTAATGTAGTTTGTTTTAAAATTTCTCAAAGGTAGTGTAAAAGACACTAATTGTACCGTCAAAAACAGCTCTTTAGAAATCACTCTGTTCTTTCTACTTCCCCTTTAAATCTTCACGAGCTCTGACCCCGGCCCTCTTTTCCAAGGTGCTCTCAGAGGATTTTTTAGCCATATTCATAGTGAAACTTGCTAATTAGCACATTATTCGGAAAGTCTGCTTCTGTTGGTGAGGCTGGATCATGAATGATTCACGTGAACATAAACGCATTTCGGTTGATCAAGAGCGTGTTTCCCTTCAGAACCAAACGTAACATTAATCCTCAACGTTTTCAGTCACTCAGATTTTGGGGGTAAATGACTACTGCTATGTTCATTAATAAATTTAACAACAAAACACCTCAATCGCTTAGGAGTCTTGTTTGTCTCTGCATCTCGGTCTGATGATGGCTTACTCAGGGCGGGTCTGAGGTAAGACACCAGTTCAGTCTGTGTGACACGCTTCTGTCAATTTACTATTGTAGGAGAGGCCTCTGTCGGTGTGACGCCACACCAACATGCATTTGAGAATGGCTTGATTTCAGAAAGGGCAACTTATATTTATTTAATTAAAAGAAAACTACTGGTGGATATTTATCATTGTGGGGTGTTGTGTACAGACACTCCCAACAAACATTGCAGTTCAAACAGCTTGTAAAATATCTATCTTGTCTCAGATGTTTATATTATGCAATTCTTATAGAGAACTACAAATGCGACGATATCTATAAAAAATAAATGGGAATCAGATCATTTTGAGAAATGTTGGAGTGCAAACTTTGAGCAGTTTGAGGCACTCCTAAGATCTCTTATGAAACAAAATATTTAGGTTAAATGTGATTTTTATATGGTGTTAACTGCCAATGGCTTTTTTTTTCCTATATTCAAGATGAGATGAGTTGAATCATTTCACTAATTCAACTTTAACAAGGTAACATAAGACCCTCTTCTAAATCAATTACCTTGTTAATGAACTGTAGTTTTCCAAGTTGTTCGGATAATGCAGGACAACTTTCTTCCATTAAATATGGAAAATCATAACCATGAATTGCTCATCCCATTACTGAACACTGGAGTGGAATAACATGGTAACAGTCTGAATAGAGGATATGGCCTTCAGCTCACTTCTGGTGTGTGTGTGTGTGTGGTCTCCAGACCAAAGTCTTCCTTCTAGCCCTCCAAAGCCCCTCTGTAGACTGGAGAGGGTGTCTCAGAGGGCAAAGCAAAGCAGAGCCTGTTTTTTTTTTTTAAATCACTGTAGACATAGAATACAATCCAAACAAAACATGACGCAGGGATTAAAGCCGCAGTGGGCATGTTGGTCGAACTACACATCCGTAGTACTGCTGTACAGCCCAGACTAAAATATGTTTGCTTTAACAATTAATAGATCATATCACCAAAAAAAGAGTATTTGGTGGAATTCACATTTAGCAATATGATAAGGAATTAATAACTGATTAAACTAAACTAAATTAAATTATTTAATGTCTTAATTTTTATTTTTAATTTTAATAATTACAAATAATTAAATCTTATTTTTAAACTATGAATAAATAAATACATGTGTCATTATTTTACACATTTGTCAAGCTCTCCACATTTTTAGCATGTTATCTGCTGTAGTTCGCATGCTAAACATGGCAGCCAGGTCACAGGTCCATGACATACATCATTGGTGCCCTATTTCATTTGAAAGATTGAGCGGAGGAGAAGACTTTCAACAGACAATAGTTTAAATGTTTTTCTTCACATAAACATATTTTGTAAAAAAGGCTTGGAGCTATGCTTCTTTTTGAATCTTTACAGATATGGTGGCAGTAAACTATCATGGAGAAAACAAACAAAAAACAGCCCAGAAGTTTAAAGTGGAATAGTGATGATTAGGTAATGTCAGGAATTTAATTGTTTGCATTATTGCTTTAAGAGACAGACAAAGTAACTGGTAATTTAATTTCACTAAACACTTTGGTGTTAGCATTACATCTAATAAAACCACAGCACAACTGCTTTTTTTCAGTGTTTGGGCTACTGCCATGTAGTCTTAAGCTCTTTAGCGGTAGGGGTTAATGGGGGGGTTTGGTGAAGACTGGTTGTCTCTGGTTCATGGAGGGCCGCTCACAGGCTGAAAGGGGGCATTGTGCTGTCAAGGGGAGGGAAGAGGAGAGGGGCCAGTGGGTAAAGCTTAAACACTCGTCTGCTCCATTCTAAATGGGCTGTGGTTTGGGGCCTGGCGCTGTGGTCTGGCCTGGCCCCCTTACAGTCGCCATAGAGACAATACCTGAGTTGCCTTTCTGAGAGAGAAGAGAGACAGAAGGGAAGAGGAAGAAAGAAATAAGCTTTTTGTTCAAACACTCTTTTCTCTTCATCTCTTCACAGGCTGTTAATTCTGCACTTAGCTTGTCTGGGCACAGACAGAGAATGTAGACCTTCATGAGAGTTAGTTTCAATCATTGCTCCACTGAGCAGGAGAAAAAAAGTGATTTGGAATGGTTAATTAAATTAGCAGTGTTATTAGTATACATGCACAATCATCCATAATAAAAAGAAATAAAAACAGTCACTGCCCTTCATTTCAGGTTTCCAAATAGAAACATTTGGTGTGGGTTTGCTTAGATCTAATTTTAAATGAGATCTCAACAAGACCAAGACACCATATTTTAGTGAAGTCTCAACATATCTCATTGAGAATGCAATATAGATTTCTCTTGAGATTATCTGTGCTATGAATGTATGGTTTAGCCCACTACTGTATGTCCTACAGCTTTCTTCACTGCATTTGTAATGAAATATATAGACAAAGACTATGGTTTAAACTATGATTGAATGATTTAAATAGTTTCTGAGGAATAAATTCAGTCACATCATATTGTTAACGAAACAAAAAATGTACTTTTTGTATTTTTTGCTTTATTTGCATATATTTGTGTCTTCATAAATCCCACAGGAGTTTGAGTGTTTCAGGCCCAGGTCCTCTGAGAGGGTTTTTATTTAGGAATTCCATTCTGGTTCGTCTTTCCCAGGTTGATGTGTCAGTTCGGTGTATTATGATAAATTCAGCGCAGGTGTCACCTCCGCTGAGGCAGGTGAGAATTGATGTGCTGCAGACAAAGGCCATCCATCAGCTCTGTGTATCGGGATTTGAAGAATCTGTTCCCAATCACACCCTGCTGTTAGGCTGCGTGGTAACGACCCCTTTTTGTGCGACGCCACAGGAAATCAATGCCAGGTACTCAAGGTCAATGTCCTGTTGGAAAGCTACTTAAGCCCTGATGGATGCATTTCACTCCAAGGGAAGTTGGTAGTGGAAACATGACAGGAGAGAGCACAATGACCCATAACGCAATGATATACTAAAATATTGAATTATATATATTTCCCCTTACAACATCTCTACATTTATTCAAAGCCATTGTTAAGGGGGGGGAGGGGTAACCAGTAAATCTGTTTCAGAAATGGGGACGCAGGTTATCTTGGGCCCTGTGATGAGGTGGCCCACTTACCAGATGTTTGTATGGGTAGGGTAAGGTTCTTTGATTCTGTTAAGTGAGTGCACTGTTAAGAGATCTTCAACCTCACCTCTGGAATATGTCAAGCTTTTTAATAGTCTCTAACCATGTATTTTTTTAATTTATTTATTTATTCTTTTATCTATTAATACTATCTGAACAGACTATCAACCACTCACATGCATCAGTTGTGTCAAGAGCCAACATCCAGACAGTTTAATAGGTATTTTATTTAGGTTTTTGGGCTTCAGTAACCCAATGACATTCATTGTACTGATTTATTATGTATTATTTGTTATTATTTAATTTATTATTTACTTAATTTATTTTTAGGTACTCACATAGTTTCCTGATCTAAGTAACAACCGTTTGCATCTTTTCAAGTGAAAACTCTTTTGTCTTAGCTGTAAAGGGATTTTACGTTGGTGTAAACACTTCTTTGAAACAGGAAATGGTGAGTGCTGAGCTACAGTGTCCTCAAAACTGAAACCAACACTGAAAAGTCTTTATGTGGTTTGTTGAAAAAAAAAAAAAGTTTTGGATGCTAAATTGTTGTGTTTGGATAAGTAAAACTATCCAAGGCCAGATTATGACAGAAGGTATATGTGTTATTTAATTTGGCACTATTTGCCAAATTATTATACCCACAACACAGTTACTGTAGTACAGTGAGTACAGGAAGTATTCAGACCCGACAGGAAAACACAGAATTGTTGACATTTTTGCAGACACCCTTTGCTGTGACACTCATATATTTAACTCAGGTGCTGTCCAATTCTACAGATCATCCTTGCCGTCCGGCCACACTGAGCTATCGGGGGAAAGCAAACGAGGGAATGATGCCAAGTACAAGTATCCTGGACCAAAACCAAAAAAAAAAGTGCTCAGGAACTCAGCTTGGGCCGAAGTTTTACCTTCCAACAAGACAATGACCCTAAGCACACAGCTAAAATAACAAAGGAGTGGCTTCACAACAACTCAGTGACTGCAAGTAGGAACAGCAGAGGATCCCCAAATCCAGGTGTGAAGAAATTGTTGCATTGTTCCCAAAAAGACTTTGGCTGTATGAGATCAAAAGGGTGCTTCTACTGATGTGATATTTCAATTTTTATTTATTTTTTTTAAATCTGCAAAAATGTCAACAATTCTGTTTTTTCTGTTAATATGGGGTGCTGTGTGTACATTAATGAGGAAAATTAACTTGATTTTGATTTAAAGAGCAAATGGCTGCAATATAATAAAGAGTGAAACATGTAAGGGGTGTGAATACTTTTCATACTCACTGTATATTGTAGTGTCTGGGAGAATGACCTAAGGGTGAGTATTAAATGACAGAGTTTTCATTTTTGGGTGAACTAACCCTTTACGCAGTCAGGTCCTATAACAACAATTCAGCTTGATCAATTAAATATAATGACTGGAACCATGTTGTATTACACCTGCATGAATGCATGTTAGGATGATCAGAATGTCTGTGTAAAATAACAGCATAACTAAGAGTGTGTTACTGTTTTTATACAACAGCCCATTAAACAAGAAGTAAAAATGTGTGTGTGTGTGTGTGTGTGTGTGTAAGTACATACATATGTATTCATTAATTGAAAACAAACATAACTTCAAAAAAATTTATGAGTTAACTTTTCAGTATGGGTGAATTTGCATTGTAGTGCAAACCATCCAGTTATCTTCAATTTATATGTACCACAAAGCTTTTTTTTTAGTTCTCTCCATAAATTGAAGAAAACACAGAAGATACTCCCAAACACAGAATGTAGCAAATGCAATTACACAAATAGATCACACAAATGTGTTACTTTATATGCTGCAAACTGTTTCAAAGCATAGTGATCATTCAGTGTAAGTAAATTAGCTTACAGTATCACTCAGAAATGCATTATATTACACATTTTTCCAAACAGTATACAGTAACATGACTTCAAAAACACTTTTTTTTTTAAATTTCAGACCTAGAGAACTCAAATTGTAATTGAAAGAGGGAAATAACTGATATTTTATTTTATACTGTGCATTGCAGTTAATTCTTTTGTGTCATAAAAAGAAACATATATAGTAAGAGGATAAAGAGTCTAAATTCCTCAATGTGTTTATCGTTATAATAAGACAGAAATAAATCCATTTGGGGTATTGACGAAGATTCCTTGCAGACAGCTAAAGATAATAATGCTTTAATTAAGGAGGTATTAGGGAATGTTCAGCCTCAGCCGAACATAATTTAAAATGACCTAATCCTGTTAGGGACAAACCACAAATCACAGAAGAGGAATGTACCAGACTCCATTGTTTGTAGTTTTCTGCATGCTGCAGTGTCCATTAGAGAAGAGGAACTGCATTGCTGTACCTTTAATATTCCACCACAAAAACTCACAACAGATCAGCGGCAGACATCATACTCAACTCCCTCTGTCCCAGGAAAACCAAAGCCATCATAACTCTCCACTTCTCTCTGGTCTGTGGGAACATTGGTATGTGTGTTTATGTGAGTGTGTCTGCATGTATAAAGATACCATGAATAAGGGCGCTTATTTGGACGAATTAGTGGGCTAACCTCGGCCTTGGCAGCACTATCGAGTGCAGCCACTGAGCCGATGAGGATCGCGTTTCTTTTTCCGACCTCCACTTCTGCAGCCAGCCTCAGGCTGCGTCACACTGGAGTTAGGTTTCCAGCTAGCGTCTTAATTACAGCCGCCTGCTCCAACAAGGTCAATGTGAACGCCTGCCAGGACTTATCTCTGGCTTCCTGTTCTCTTCATCTAAACTGAGCATCAACCCCCAAACAGTTTCATTTATGTGCTTGAAGGTTAAGTACACTGGTCTTTAACTTTAAATTAACTCAGCTACTGCTGAAGAGCTTTAGACACAAAAGGTTGCACTATTAAGTCAATGATTCTGTCTAAAGTGAGTTTTCTATCAGGGCTACAGAAAAGAATCAGGGAAAATGCGCACTAATCGGCACTATAGCCCAGCATGGTTATTAAATAGCAAAAAAGGGGAATTTAATTAAACAACTATATAGTCTGCATGCGCTGCATGCTTCACAGTGCAGGGGTGGCACAATGGGCGGTGCCAGGGGTGGACTTCTACGGCTTAAGCCCTGAACGCTTTTTATTACTTTGTCAAGTTTTCAAGCCCCGTAATTTTGTCACTAATAAAATAATTCAGAGCTGCAATCTGCTCTATAAATCTGACGTAGTGTCGCACATAAAATCTGGCAGATATTGTAGTTTATTCTGCAACAAAGTAAAAGCTCATTTAAATTATTGCTGAGCCTTCTGTTCTGCAAAGAAAGCAAAGGAAACTATTTTTTTTTGTTTTCATCTGACGTTGTGCTCGGGCCAAATTTAAAACGCACCAACTAGTACAGTGCGATAAATCAATAACTGAAAGTAACATACAGTTGGAGTCAGGATTTTGAAATGTTTAATATATGAACTTGACCACTTCTAGCAATGCCATGGACGTTTTACTATATAAAAACGTGCTACATTTTTGACATGTTTGACCATTGCACCCACAAACATTTCTTGCATGACAAGGTGTTCCAAAAAATGCAGCACACTAGTTAAAATGAGTTCAACTTTTAAAAACACATAGCATTTTACTAATTTCACTCATTAGTTGCTTATTACCATATTACTAACATCATATAGCAGCACTTTACTAACATACTGGCCATTTATTAGTACTTTTGACCTGCATATTGATACCTTATTTTCCTTTCCATATTTTAGATCCCTTAATCCTCCCATATTTCCCATATCTAAACCTAACTTCCCCACAAACTATTAATAAACAGCAAATTAGTTAACAGTAAGCTGATGTTGCAAATTGTTCCCCCAAACCAAAGAGTGAATGGCCTCTAGCACTTTATTTATTTATTTATTTATCAGACCATTTTATCTGCTTATTTGTTGCTTGGCTTTCTGGTTTGCTCATAGCCAAATGACAACCCTGCTGACATTCAGAACAATTACACTGTTGCATGTGACATTGTAAATAAATCAATACTGTAAATAAAACATATGATTTCTGTATACTTTGTTGCAGCAAACTGCATAAGAGGGCTAAACTGGAATATATATTTGAAAAAAGGCTTCATGGATGAATCTCATTTGATCTTTTTGTAAAAAAAAGAAAAGAACATTAATGCTTGGCCTGCTTTTAGAGTACCTTATTACGATCATTATGCTCATGTATCATGTTCATTTACTTTCCCTTAGAATGCTTGCCTGTCAATCATCATAATAAAACTAAACCTAGATTCAAGATACCAGAGTGCTTACAGGACCAATTCTGCTGCAGAATCTTCCAGCTCTATTCAGCACCTACAGTAAGCGACCTGAAGAGCTTTGTCATCGATGAGAAATGCTTATTTCCTGTCATGGTTGTGGGATAATTTGACACTACCACACCAAGCCCACAAGGTACTTTCTGTGTGGTCACGCTTGTAAGTAAATCAATAGATACAAACATCAACTTTGACATCCTGTAACTTATGGAGCGACGCTCAAAGAGACGAAAAAAGAGAATGCGTCAAAAAGACCCTGCTGATATGCACATCAGATTTGCTTCCACTAGCACTGTCTATCTTACAAAGAGACCACAGAAACCGACTTATTGTCTCAGTATGAATGATTGTTTGTACATCCTGATCTTTGGTAAATGCGGAGTTTCTCACTGCTGTCGAAATTCTGCCGAATTTGTTGTATTTATGCAGAAACATATACACTAACAACTAACATGGAAATCTTAAAGCTTACAGCATAATTGAACCTTTCCTGTTATTGGGTTGGGTTTTAAATGAAATGGATGGTTTACCCAACAATTTGTGTCAGCATTTAATCATGTTATTCCAAATGACTTTTCTTTTTCGATTAAATACAGAAACAAGGCAAAGTTTCAGTGATGCGCGGGTCAATGTGTAAACAACCCGAACCCGACTGACGTTGTCAACTAACCCGCCCGCAACTCGAACCGCAAAAAAAAGAGAAAATATTGTACCCGACCCGCTTCCTGACCCGCATTTTTTTTTCTAATGCGCTCGCTGACGTGCTGCGCTCACAGCTTGTGGCGCGCGTGGCGAGAGTAGGCAGTTCTTGAGGCGACCCATCATTTTCCATTTCAGCTGTCTAGAAGTGTGAAAGCCCTTAGGAGCGCAAACTGT